>JAYJMH010022550.1:0-19137 GCA_036873815.1 Phacellophora camtschatica
TGCCTTGCCTTGCCTTGCCTTGCCTTGCCTTGCCTTGCCTTGCCTTGCCTTGCCTTGCCTTGCCTTGCCTTGCCTTTCTATAGTCAAGAATATCCACGTTTTGAGCAATTGAGGATTATTGTCCATATTCATTATGGTAGAGGAGGAGCGAACTAACGCTCTTTTTCAGTGAGCTTAACCTAAACACGCATTAATTGTTCCCTAGATTGCCAAAGAGATGCTCTTTCGAACTGTTTTACATTTCCTCCCAAAGCGTCTTGGATGGCGAATGGATGCAACTATTCTTGCTATTTCATGAAACTTCAAATGAGCGTCATCCAAAAGCCATGGTGTCAGCGGTTATCAAATTCAGAAAATTGTGCGATATGCCCTGGTATGTTGATAACTTGGACCAGATTTTCTATATTGGATTTTCGTATTTTGTAGCCTTTCTTGGAAACAGTGCCGTTGTGCGATCATATCTGGCATTAAAATACAATGTCGAAATGGGGCTCTATTATACTGTCTATGCAAAAACTGCACGATTAATAGTCTTGTATAGCTTAAGACTCATTTCAAACATAGCAGTTATGTTGAGTGAAATTTAATGATATCAATTTAATCTATGTAAAGTTCATGTTAAATCAATCGTTTGAAGCCATGCATTAAGTTTATTAAATTTAACACCTTGGTATGGTGAGGTAAACTGAAGTTAAGTGAATTACCCAAGTTCACACCGAAGCTGCTGTATGTAGAGCTTGAACTCGGGACCTTTTCCATGCCAGGCGAACAACATTCTACTACACTACTTCGTCTATTAAATGATTTTGAGTAGCTGCACACCACTGTAGAAGATAACGTGGTAGGATATTAGTTATTCTTGAAGTAAGAGATAATATACAAAGCAAATCCAACATTATTAATAACAGAGAAATATTTTTATTTATTTCAGACAAGGAAGAATTTTTTAAGAGGTACGGCTCTACATATACAACGTGCAAAAAGCAACCCGAAGCAATCAAATACGGAGAAGTTTGTAATGATTTTAAAGACTGTGATGATGGAACTGACGAAGAAAATTGTTCTAACGGTAAATAAGTGAAGCAGACAAATAAATATAGAACGTAATAGTGTGTTTGATTGGTAATTCTAAGCCTCCAAAATTCTGAGTATATTAAACTTTGCAGAGACGAAAACCCACCGAAAGATATTTTCGAATCAAACACATCAAGTAAATCTCCTGATACAGAACAATACGCGATTACATTACATCATTAATCTTTTAAAAAGTAGTAAAGTTTATGATCGTATATTTTAACTCTCGAGTGAGAAAAACGTTACCTGGGTATTGTTATGTGGGAAGATATTCTTTACGATTTGGTCAATGGTTTTAGCCCTATTTTTCATGCATTTTGCAACAAAAAATTCACCATGACGAGTCTCTTTCGAAAGTTTTTTTTAACCTTCTGACTTTTGGAGTAGAGGGTTTAAAAGGCTTTCCAAAAATACCCGTTTACAGAATTTTGGGTGTACTATTATGGTACCGCTATGAGAATTGGTACCAATCAAACACACCCTAACTAAACATTATTCTAATTTCAGCAAAGTTGATACTGAATGATTAAAAAGATGATAATTAATTTTATTGCCACTGGACCGGTGGCATTGTTCCAAACACCTTTACCATTTTTAACAGCAACCATTTTTTAACATAAGATTTTTCTCGATATTTGATCCCAAAGTTAAGTGATATCGTGCATTGATGGCATAGGCCAAACGATTTTATTTTCGTTTACAACCTTTCATTGGATTTATTAAAGTTTTGTTGAGTCTCGATTTCTTTCCTCGATAGCCAGATAGCACCAAATTCAAAATTTCTATAAGTATAGCAAAACGGTTTGTTTTTACTACCGCTGTGTCCCAAAAATACCGCTGTGTCCCAAAAATACTACTCGTTTGCAAAGTTTTAATCGGGGAGCTTTAGCTTTTAAACATCTGATTTTGATTGTATTTGATAAAAGAGACTTCAACTTAAAGTTTGATGTCTTGATTGGCAAAATCAACTGAATAACTGCAGAGTTATGTCCAATATTGACCAAGATTTTGAAACAACAGAAGCAATAGAAAATTGACATTTATTTTTCACTAATCTGTCGTTAATTTATTCTTCACTGTAGTGTATTGTGGGACAACAACGGCTGTGTTGAAAGATCAGGTATTCATGTGGAGAAGAAGTCTTTTGAATTCAACAAGAACACTGGAATGCAATCAAATATACGAGTTTTGGAAAGGTATGCAAAAGAAATGTTTCTCAATAAATGATCAGAACCAACAAATTAGGGAAAATCTGTAAAATGTAAAATACCCCTATTTCTAACAAATGGTTTCTCAAAGCCAAAAACGCTTCCATGCTTTCTGCAGCTTCGATGTTGTGTCCAATCAATCGAATTTAGCTAATACAGTTCAGTTTAATTCAGTATTTTGTAAACTATAATAGATTTCATTGGCTCACAAAAAATACGCGTTGTTCTTGAATCAGTGCTTTTAGAGTTTAGAATTTTCTTCCAGTTTTTTCCAATTTTTGTTCCAATATTTTTTCGTTGAGCAAAAAGGAACAAATATTATCAGACTGGAAAGAAAGGTGCAAAAGCTAAGTTTTAAGCATTGATTTTTAAAAACTATTTTTAAAATTTTGGATTAAATTTGTAAAAACGTTTTGAGAAATTTTTGATTAATATTTGTGAAATATATTTTAATAAAAGGCAGCATGAGACGGCAGTGCAAGCTGAGCAATCAAACGGGAACATCTTGGACGGACTTGAATCCATGTACTTGCAGCGACACCAGACCATCTTTGTTTGCAATTGGGGTAAATTTTCGAATAGTTTCTACTATTTTATGTTTTGATTAAAAAGTCACCATACATATTTTGTGTCTAATTTAAATGTAGTCATAAATAAGTAAGATATTTATTTAGATATTTGTTAGAAGTAAAACGATATATTGACACTAGAGAAGCAGATGCAATGATTGGTCTCCGTTTCTCCGTTTTCTAGTGAAAAAGATTGAAAACACTGTGCTGTTCAGTGTCTCTTTCTAAAAAGGAAAGCGTTCTCAAATTTCTCCGTTTTTGTTGTTCACACTGGAAATGATCTATTCTCAAAACGATTTGTTTTCATTTGGCTCTGTTTTTATTAGCGTTTTCAAAACTATCCGTTTTCCGTAGCGGGTTAATGTGAACGTAATACTAAAAACTGAGCAAATTAGATCCGTTTTTGTGCGAAAACGAAATTGTGTGAACTGGGCTTAATATTAAATTTAAAAAAAAATACATATCCTTTTTGCAAGTTACGAAAAGCAAGTATAGCAAATGATAAAATTGGAAATTTTTATTTTCCTTTGCTCTTGAATTAAAATAAATGAAATTTTTACTTGTTAAAACTTTGTAGGATATGAAGAATATTACCATGGGAATTGTAAAAGATCTGGCTGGGATGGTTTTTAATTTTAGCAAAAATGCGGTGAATTTAAAGCAGTCAATTTTAATGGCATTGCAGCTTGTTGAGGCAACGTTGCAAGAACAGAATGTTAAATACAATAAAGCTACCATGAAATACATATTAAAGGTATGCTGATCTTGAATACTATAAATTACAGGGATGAATATATTATATAAATATATATTGTCTGCGTATTATTTATAAATATATACCATATGTATATATATATATATTATACCGGGTGTCCCAAAAAAAGGCTACGGATTTGATTATTATAACAATGCAAATATTTCCTGATATGCTGCGAAATTTTTTTCTGTTACTCATTGATTGTTAACTTAACCAAAAATACCTCGTTTGACATTTTTGGTAACTTGTAACTTGAGATATTAATTTTCAAAGTTGAAATTGTGCAACACCCTCAAACCAGAGCTTTTGCAGAATAGCCTAAAGGATGCACAATTTCGACTTTGGAAATTAATATCTGAAGTTACAAGGCACCAAATATTTCAAACAAGGTATTTTTGATTAAGTTAACAATCAATGAGTAACATCGAATACATATCGTAGCATTTTAGGTAATATTTTTATCATTATATTCAATCAAATTCGTAAGTTTTTTTGGGACACCCGGAGATCATGCCCGAAACGTCGTGTTTTAATTTTTCGCAATATATTGAAATTTATATTTAAAGTAATTATTCTCGAATATACTATGTCAATACCCTGCGATTTGAGAAAACTGTTAGATCTGGGAAAACTGTTAGAAGTTAGACTTAGACTGTATACTCGAAGAAAAAAAGGTTTTCAGTTTAAAAGTTTAACAGTTCTTACCACAATTTGCCTGGTGGCCAAAGAAAGCTAGAAATTTCAAATTGTACTCAAAATGACCATAAAACGATGTCCGAAGGGCAAACTTAGAGTTTCGGATATCATCCAGTCATCTGCAATCACGTTTGCATGTCGAAAACTGAAAATTAATAGAACTCTCATCTCATCGTGAGCTTTCAAAGTCAATTCAAGTCTTTTCAGATTTTAAACTCCAAAAGTGCCAGTAAAGCAAGCAAGCAAGTTGTTTCAATCCCAAAACATAGACAATAAATGACATTTTTCATATTAGCTTGATAGCCTATATATTATATCTGTAAACTTAAAATAATAAGTTGATAAACACTTTGGCTAGTTTTTTTCGATCACAGCGGATTTTTAAAAACTTTACCCAAATTTATTTCAAGAGCATATTTTTTTGCAGAAATTAGAGAAAGTGCAAACAACATCCGCACTCTGCAAGCATGCTGAGGTATTGTCTATTTCATTATTTTAAAACAGTAAATTGCTCGTTGCATGGAAAGATGGTAAATTTTGTTGACGTTCTTTAATGCCTGCATGAAAAACTAAAACAGAGCAAGCAACACACAGTTATATGCCAACAAACGAAGTTGAGTTTATAAAGTTGCTATATAACTAAACATTAATGAACATGAATGATCACGAATAAATCAATAAATGGTAACTTCCTTCTTTGGATTATTTGGAAAGATGCGAACTAGCTTTTCTGACACATATGATACCTACCAGCTTTTCTGACATGTATGATACATACCAGCTTTTCTGATATGTATGGTATCTACCACCTTTTCTGACATCTATGGTGCCTACCAGCATTTCTGATATGTATGGTACCTACCAGCTTTTCTGATATGTATGGTATCTACCATCTTTTCTGACATCTATGGTACCTACCAGCTTTTCTGATATGTATGGTACCTACCAGCTTTTCTGATATGTATGGAATCTACCACTCTTCTGACATCTATGGTACCTACCAGCTTTTCTGATATGTATGGTACCTACCAGCTTTTCTGATATGTATGGTATCTACCACCTTTTCCGACATCTATGATACCTACCAGATTTTTTGACATGTATGATACCTATCAGCTTTTCTGATCTGTATGGTACCTACCATCTTATCCGATATGTATATGGTACCTAACAAGAAAATAAATATTCGCAAAATTGTTAGTCTCTCAAACAAATTTAAACTTTGATTGATGGAAACCATCTTGCATTTTTATTCTACTTGATGAAAAAGTAGCTTTTGCAAATTATATTCTTTTAACCAACAAGTAAATAATTTTGTGAATTTTTTCAAGGACAAAACTCTGAAGCTTCTTTTGTACGGAAGATTGAAGATTTTAGCAAAAAAACTCGGTGTAATGTATGTATTGGTTTATTTTTCCTCTTTTCCACATATGCTTTTTAATAAGAGCCCTTTACGATATATTTTGACGATTTATTCACATACTACTTATTTACCTAAGTAAATACATTATACATGTCGCGTGGCAGTATAACATTTATGTGAACGAAAATAGACAAAAATCCCATGATCCATCTGTAGCATAACAACAGCCATTACAAATCATTTGTTTTTAATTCGCTTTCATGTACAGCTTGGATCCAAAAAGATCTTACATTAAAAGATGGTCATCAAAATATGATGCTTTATTTGTGCCGAATATATTTGCTGGGGGAAAGGTGAGTTTTTGTTTTGTTTATCAACAAGAAATATTTTGCAAAACAATGGGTTCGGGATTCGCAAGTAACAATTGGATTTGCGATCAAAAGGAATAGATTTAATGCCTTTCAATTCACTCAATTAAATCGAAACTCTGTGGTTTTGTTTATTGTGATATGCTTCGTTGCGTTGAATGGTGTGAAATCTATTCTCCAGGGTGACAAATTGCATTGTTGTGTTCAGACCTGAATGTTTTGTCTTGCTTCCCACCTGGGCGAAGATTCTAAAGACTGATTCTGAAAACAGTTTGGTTTGCACTAAGCCTGGTTGTTTGAATGGTTGAAATCATGCATGAAAACAGTGTCGTGTGCCACAACAGTTTGCCTTCGCGCCAAAGTTTGTTTGGTTAATAATGGCTGTTTTTTACTCCTTAGGGTCTTTAGGATTGTTAGCTGGTTTCCACTTGCGAAAGTCACTGAAGCGTGGATCTTTAGGGTCGTTGAAATAGGAATTTTTCTTTATCAGTTACTCGTTGGTCGTCGTCAGTCGTTAGTGTCGTTAGTTACTTGTTAGCGTCGTTAGGATCGTTAGAAAATGTGCTTCCATTAGGTCACTCGGGTCTTTTGAGTATTTCTCAACGAACCAAACAACCAAGTGGAAACTAAGATTTGCAAAATTATATCTTTTTCTTCTTTATGTACCCTTGAAACAATAAACTAATTAAAGTATAGAACTATTTATTAATTTGAATTAAATTATGAATAAATTGACAATATTCATTCGATAATTTTTTCTTAATATTTTTTAATTTTGCATATCAAATTTTTTATTGCAGGTGACAGAAGTTGATGAAATAAAACAAATTGATCACCTTACTTTTTTGGTAAATATTTAAGTCCAAGTATTGCTATTTTACATTTGAAATTAAATCAAAGTAATGCTCTTTTACGTTTGAAATTATGTTTAAGTAATGCTATTTTACTTTTGAAATTATGTTTAAGTAATGCTCTTTTACGTTTGAAATTATGTTTAAGTAATGCTATTTTACTTTTGAAATTGCTATTTTACTTTTGAATTAAGTCCAAGTAATGCTATTTTACTTATGAAATATGATAAGATTTGCTAGTAAGCAAGTAAATCGGTTATCCGTAGCCGGAGGAGACCCAAAGATTCCTCTTTCGATGGCAACTATCTTTCCAGATAAAAAGTTCTGGCGCCACCCCTCTCCTTGGTCAGTTTTGCCCACTTACCCCAGTGTAAGTGGTTAAAAAGTTGACCACTTACCCCACTTAACCAAATTGAATAACATTCACACTTCAGAAAGACTGCTCGCAGGCTATGTTGGAGCGAAACCTAGACAGTTTTAGGTTCCTGAAATAAAATGAATTGCACGCTCCTTTTTTCAAGCTTTTTTAAAATTATTTTTGCAGATTAAGTTAAATGTATGTGCTCTCACAAGGAGTTTGGCTTCGAAACACAACGCATTAGCCACTTGGCCATTCGTCGCCTTTTAAATTAATAAAAGTCATATATAGTTTACATATTTTTATTACATACTTATTCATCTCGTGCCCAGGGATATCTCAAATGGTATTACCCTTGTGCCTACTTTATTGATAACACTGATGACATCTGGTAAGTCATATTTTGATTAACAAACAAAGGGCCATAGAAACTATCAAAATAACAATAGTGAAATTGACACGCTAATTTCAAAGCGATTAGCCATCGAAGACAAAGCGAATTCTCTCAACAAGAAAATCATAACAAACAAAGCCATATTTTGATTTTTCCTTTGTACTTACTAAAAATAGGCCTATCAAACATGTTGTCCCCTTTATGCATTGTTGATAAATTCAAACAAAAAGTAATAGCAAGGCAATTTTGAAAATAAAGTTTCGTTTTGTAGCTCACTTCCAGCATGGATGGGAATGCAACAGAATTTAATGGAACAATTTTCAATGGCAATGGAACAATGGAACAACAATTCATCGCAAAGGTAACCAGCATCAGAGGTGAACATTTTAGTTAGCAATTCATTTTCAGAGCAGAGGGAGTAAGGCCATTGAGAAGGAGGACTTTGAGGCCGAGTGAATTTAGAAGCCATAAGGTAAACGACCGCTCCTTTGTTACAGAAAAAAATACAACCTCGTCTTCCAAATAAAAAATAGGGACCCTTGGGTTTGCAACTTTATTGAAAAACTTGAGTGCAAAGCTCTATGTTATCACGCATTTGGAATTTAAAATTTAAAAAGATTCACCGATCAAACTCCCCAAGTCGATATATAAGCAAACAAGTTGTTTTAATGTCAAAATTTGGGGATATTTTAATTTCCAGAAGAAAAGATACAGAGTGTTATATAAAAATCTGAGGTCCCCTCCCCGCTCCCTTCTCGGGGACGACACTGTGAATATTTCTGTTATACAGCAAATATTACTGTTAATAAACTGTTGTTATATATTTTCAGAAAATGAATCAAAACGAAAAAAACTTCAACATTCATTTTAAAGTTCAACTTATCATGGACATCTTCCTGGTAATGATTTCGCTTGCAGCTCTCTTGCCAGCAGTTGCAATATTTTTTCTTTTGCGGTAAGCATCAGCACTTTGAAAATGAAAGCTTAAAAGCAGTCTGTCTCGCACTTCACACGTTTAAAACATTATTTTATTGTTCTTTTAATTAGCCGAAATTTTGCCAGAATACGTTAAGTTTTGCATGAATTTCGACAATCTTAGAAATTTTTGGTGGGAGGGGGTGACACCCCCCACTAGCTACACCCCTGGTTATAGAAATAAAATCGTAAAAACAATTGTCGTAAAAATTCCTGCGCACCAGTTCCTCAGCAAAATTATCTGCTATCAGTGAACAATGTGTGTAGCTTTTTTCTTATTTCAATTTTTTCATTAATTTTTAGTTTGCCCAAGACAACAAAAACATTTATAAGAAAGAACTTATTTGTTGCAATGACCGTCAATATGATGATCTACGTCATCGTTATTTGGACAGAAACCACTCTTGTCAAGTACCGGGTATATAATTGATTACATTTTTACATTGTTGTTATCATTCGTATCTGCAAGGTTATAAACTTGTTGTCGTTAGGGCCATGGTGTTGCTTTTAGGAAAACAAATCTTGACAGCAGTAATTGAATTTTCCACTGTAATTGACTACTGTTCACTGTAAATGACTACTGTTTACTGTAAATGTCTACTGTTCACTGTAAATGACTACTCTGTTCACTGTAAATGACTACTGTTCACTGTAAATGACTACTGTTTACTGTAAATGTCTACTGTTCACTGTAAATGACTACTGTTCACTGTAAATGACTACTGTTCACTGTAAATGACTACTGTTCACTGTAAATGTCTACTGTTCACTGTAAATGACTACTGTTCACTGTAAACAGTTGAACCCCGCTATCTTGAACTCCAAAGGGGGGGGGGGGGAGGGTAAAAATTTGCTCAAGATAGCGAGTTTAAAGAGATAACCAAAGCTAAATCAATACTGAAAGCTAAAGATATGCAAAACAGTTTGAGTTCACCATGAGCTCAAGTCAAAGTGACTTCGAATCAGAAAAGTTCAACTGGGATTTTAATTTTAATGATCCCAAAATAATAATAAATCTGCAAAATAATGTAAAATAATTTTGGAAAAATCCAGCAAAATTAGTGCTCAAACCTTCCACTGTATGTTATGTAAATACTCACTGTTAGCATTATTAATAATAATAAAAGGATAAAAACACAAAGAACTTAAGATTTAAATAAACATGAACATCATTTGAAAAAAATGCCAATCCTTCAACATTTTTAAGTGTTTTAACATTTCAATTATATTCTAGGCCTTGTGCACAACTGCAATAATGATTGATTATTATTTGGGCATTGCCGTGTTTTCGTGGATGACAGTAGATGGAATTAACATTGTTCTAGCGATTGTTTTTGTATTTCAAAGCAGAACAAAAAGACATATGCAGTATGCTTTATTTGGATGGGGTATGCTAATTTCTGCCTCACTGAACTTAGTTTTATATACCGGGTGACCCAAAGAATGTTCCGACGTTTGAAAAATCACTAGAATTTGATCATGTTACGAATTTCAAAAATTAGTTTTTTCTGCTTCCGCTAAGAAGGATTAAGTTACTTTTAGAGGCTACCGTTATTTTGGTAACTTTGACGAATGATGGCGTAATTTCGACTTGTAAAATCTAATTTTCAGCTATACTTTTCAAAACCTTTGTAATTTAAATTAAAAAATATCTTTTAGAGGGTTTAATGCTGCTTTTTGCATCATACATATAACATTTCTAACAATACGAAGTGATGGTAATTTATCCTAAATACTGATACCATGCCTCAAAACCAGGTCGCTTTTAAATAGGCAAAATACATTGTTTTTACTGTCTTTGTGTAATATTTAACATTGATACAATTAATTTAGCATTTTTTGCACATGGTAACGTAAACATGAGCTTGATCAGTAACATACTCGAATTTTAGTGATTTTGCAAACTTTTTTGGGTATGCTATTATTTTGCATTGTTTTATGAATAAAACGTAGTTATATATATATATATAATATATATATATTATGTGTAAACTATTGCATCGTCTTTGAGAAATTAATTTCCTGTTATTATTTTGTAGGATTTCCATTGATTACTTTTGGTGTTTGCCTTGCTATTAAACCAGAAGCTTTTCTAAAAAGTCGTGGGTATGACTAACTGTACTTTTAAAGATTACTTTAGATTCCTTTCTTTGAATTTTGTTGAAGTTTGTGATTATTTGTTTGGTTAGATATTGCTGGTTAGATGGTACCAGATTTTTGGATTTTACTCATTATGTTATGTTAAGTGTTTTTGATAAAAACGACAGAGTCGCGAGATGGATAGTAGAATTGGATGCTATGTCATCTCAGTTTGATGTGAAATTGAAACCTTCTTGCCTTGGCATGGCCGGTGTGGCTGGAGAATCCAAGAGAGCCATGCCTCCTAAAAGTTTCAAACATGCCAAAAACGTGTTATTTTTATAGTTTGTTTTTTATAGTCTAAATATTTCTAAAAGTAATGTTTTGAAAGCAATAGGTCCTCCAAATGTTTCTAAGGTTAAATTCTTAAACGGCTCTGAAGTGTCTGAAAAATATCTGAATTTGAAATTGTAATCTGAAATTGTAAGATAATGTTTCAGAAATAAAGTTGTTTGTTTGTATCTTGTAGTTGCAGTGGACTTGGACAATATATTTGGCTTTTTAAAGGACCGGTTGCTGTATTACTCACAGTAAGTTTGTAAAAAAATTACATTTTTGAACAAGCGATCACTTTCAAAATCTTTCAAATTTAGCATTGACCAAAACCTTATTCCTTAATCTTATGTTCACATGGTTTTTCTTATGCTGAAAAAAACGGAATCTTTCACTTGCTGTTTTTGTGATTTTTGTTTTATTTGATGAGTTCTTTTGTAGTATTTAATATATTTTCATGAATAACTTATTGGACCAATGAACAAGATAATCTATTTTTTGCAAACAAGAATATTCTTATTGTAACATTTTCTTAAAAATTAATAGCCGCCCTTCACACAAGAAATTCCACCCCGCGACGAAACTCACCATGTTTGCATGTGAAATCTCATCGCGTACAACCGCAATAAGCGTGCATTGTGCAGTTAATCCTTTGTGATTCTACGCCAAAGCACGCACCCATCTCCTCCCGGGAGAAACTTAATTTGACACTGTTCCATCCCGGGGTGAAATTTATTGCGCTGCTTGTCATGCACTTGGGATTTCAATCGATTTGACTATCGGCTTAATTATATTCGTCCCGGCATTAAATTTATTGCGTGACAGTATGCCGTAGCGAGTTCATCGCGCGATGAATTTCATTACGCTGCTATCATGTAAACACCACTTTGAATTTCAATCGATTTGAATATCGGCTTAATTATAATCATCCCGGCATTAAATTTATTGCGTGACAGTATGCCATAGCGAGTTCATCGCGCGATGAATTTCATTACGCTGCTCGTTATGTAAACACCACTTTGGATTTCAAGTGATTTGAATATCGGCCTAATTATAATCATCATGGCATTAAATTTATTGCGTGACAGGATGCCTTTGCGGATTCATCCCGCGATAAATTTCATTACGCTGCTCGTTATGTAAACACCACTTTAGATTTCAATTGATTTGAATATCGACTATATCTTCAGCTATAGCTGGTTTCTCATTACCTGTTTACATTGATGAGATATTTCAGCTAAGTAGGATATCTCGGCATCCCGGATTCCTATAGAGAAGTATATTATTTTCCTCTCGTGTTATAAAATCCCACCCCGAGTTCTGGGATTTTTTACCTTACCTCGGCAAGCCGAGATTGGAAGGTATGTATCCCACTTAATCGGGATGAAATTTTCCATGTAAACAGAAGCAGCTGAGGTTTCTCACCCAACCAGGATGAGATTTCTCAACCAACCAGCATCGCTCCTTCCCAGTAACCAAAGTCAGTACGCAGACTACGTTTTATCATTATCTATGGTTACATAAAATAAAGCGTTTTTGTACTTTACAGATCGTTGTTTTTTTTACTTTATAGATCGTTGATCGTGACGTATAAATTTTGGAACGGCAATTATTTCATTTTGATACATATGAACACACACATTTTTATCATAATTATATAACTTGGTATTAACATATTATAGGATCTATTTTCGTTCTCGTATTTGTAGTTTTTATTTAAGGTATGTTGTGAAAACCTGTAAAATTTGATGAATAAAAAAATTAATAAAGATATTATTAATTATAATCCAATACGCTATTACAAAAGTAACTGTTGATATATTTTTCAGGCTAACATGCTACTGTTCGCCTTGATCATTAAAACTCTCGTGAACAGTTCGAAATCTTCGAGAAAAATGAAAACATCTGCTGAGATATTGAAGTTAGCAAGCGTTTGTTTCTTAATTCAAAATTTATTGTATTCTTTGTTTGGTATTTAATGAGGGGGGTAATGGGAATCAGGATAACAAGTCACGGGAATGAAAATTTTGAATTTCATGATGCATGTTTAGAAAATATAGCTTTTTCACGTTTTATGGAGAAAATTTTGTCCAGTCTCGACTCCTTGTGGCTGGCGTTTTCACGCTCACGGATAAAAATTAGAGCCAATCACATCTCACGGAACAACGCTTTACCACCCTCTTTAATGATGAAAACAGGGGATCCTTTAGCACACAAACTAGTTGGGAAATTCTTCAATAAGTAGGCCCTCAGACCACCAGTTATTCTTTTATTCCCCATTAGTAAAATGTCCCTTTTGTAGAAGGATAAAACGCGCAACGATTCAACGATTCACTTGGAACCTATTTTGACAATGATAAGTTTCAAAGCTATAGCTTTACCATTTTAACCAAATATCTCCTAATTAAGAAAAGCCTTGTTTTCAGCCAAAAAATAAAGCTGTAACCTTACCATTTTAGCCCAGGAACGTCACGTTTGGGAAAACCTGGTGTTAACAAAAAAAGTAAGGTTATAGCCTTACCATTTTATCCAGAAAACTTCCAATTTTCAAAAGCTTTGTTTTCAATCAAAAAGTAAACCTTACCATTTTAACCAAAAATCTCCCAATTTAGAAAAACATCGTTTCAGTGAAAAAGTAAGGCTGTAATTTAATGCATGGAGAAGACAGAAATTTTTTTCGGAGAAGCAGGAAGTTTTTGAAATGTGTTCTCTGTTGACTTTCAAATGCAAAATAGATTTTATGAATTCCTAATTGGCATGCACACAAGATAGATAATTTTAATTTTGTACAATAAGAGAGTGACTACAGAAAAGCTATAGCTTAGATTACCTGTGGAATTGAATATTGAAAGCAATCTTATGTGCCTTTATACTGAATCCCCACACACGTCTCTTTGAAAACCTTATAAAATATAAAATAGGATATAAAATATGATATAAAATATGATATAAAATATAACCAACTTCCTATACTTAGCAGTTAATATATATTTTATAGATCAAGCTTTCGAGCGTTTCTGACACTTGTTCCATTACTTGGTGTTTCTTTTGCACTGGGATTTACTGTTGAGAGCAGCCCAATTGTCATGGGATACATACACATTTGTGTCAATGGACCAATGGTATTCCTTTTTATTTACATAACTCAAGAACTTTTTTTTTCCTTCAGAACCATAATTTTCTTTGTAACTTGCAGTATGTTAATCTAAGACAAACCTGCAATTATTTGTACATTTTAAATACAGTATCTATTTGGTAAAACACAAAATGGTCTCTCTCTTTCTCAAGAGGGCACAAGCCCGAAAGCCCTTTTTGTGCTGTTAAGCGTTGCGTGTTTTTTTTCATCATCCCTTCTACCATTATAAACTTAGAACGTCAAGAAAGTAGGCCGCACAGAAACTGAAATGTTATTAGATGATTTAGTATTTTTATTTTTGTTAATCCTTTTTCAATTTATCATTAATCCTTTTAACTTTGACATATGATAAGAAAAATGTTTGAATTTTGAATAGAAATGTAAAGAATTAAAATATTTCTAAATTATCTTCTTAACCTTGTTGAATGTCAACGTAAGGGTAGCAGAGACTTTTAAATTGAATGTATATATTCAGCAGGTTATTTATCGGGGGCCTGCACCCTAACATATGGGTACGGGTTTGTTCCACTGATATGGATGGGTTTCAAGGCAGTACATTCTCTAAACATGGGTATGATTTTTAGCATTATTGTTGGGTTAGGTATTAAAAACTGGCCTTAACGTTGGGTGATTTGGAATGAAACACGACATTAATGTTTGGTATACACGAAAATTTAAACATTAAAGATTGGTGGGTTTTTTAAATCTCAGCGGCACACTCCCGTCCGATCGTAGGACAGGTACCCCCTCCCCCCAGGTTATTTATAATCTACTATTTATTCTATTCATATATTTTCTCGATTTGCTTTATATATTTTCTTCAAGGTTTTTTGAAACATATTGTTTTATATTTACATCACTTCAGGGTTTGGTGTTTGCTGTTCTTCATTGCTTCCTCGATCCACAGGTAACATTTAAGATTTGATTTTAAAATTACCAGACATTAAAAACATGGACCTTTGGCAGTCTGGTACCCTGACGACATTTTCGACTAAGAGGCCTGGTCTAAAAACAAAATGCTTCCCTGGTGTCCAGTACTCTCACGCGACACGCGGTCTGGGTTGACGTCAGGACACCAGGCTGGACCTTTGGTAAATAGATTTGGTCTGAATTGATTGTAGATAAGTACATTTTTAAAGATATCATTGTTGAATTCATTTTTAAATATTATTTAATAGAATTCAATTTATAAGTTATTAAAGAAGAAAATAAAAATGATAATTTTTTAAATTTCTTTTTATTATTATTTAATTTTCAATCTATCTAAATATGTTTCTTGGATTGTCAACAAAATCAAACTTTATTTTTCTAAAATTTTGAAACCGTTTTTTTACTTTTAAAAATGATTTTTTAATTTATATTAATTTTTAAAATTTAAATTTCAGGTGAAAGAAGCTTTTTCAAAACTGAAAAAGAAGCAAAAGTCAAACGCTCTGATGAATTCGAACTCGACGTATTCCACGGTGAGAATTTATCTCTATTTACAAATTCTACAATCAATTTTAACAAACAATGAAATCTGCAACATATTTAACATTTATTACCTTATTCGCTCACTCGCAGCAAAGCACCGTGGGTTTTAAAACACGAATAATTTTGTTCGTACTGAAATTCTCTCTCTCTCGCGAGGCCGCTACATAGGCGCATAAAAAGCATCGCAGCGGTTTCACAAGATAGGCCTGTCAGAAAGAAAGAAAGGACACAACAAAGAAACAATCGGCACATTGTACAAGCAACACTAATTGTATTTTTAAAACCCACGAAAAACTGGGCTCCTTTGTTGTCCCAACCACAGAGCAGTATTTTGGATTCGTTGTCTTGGATTGGTTTAAATCAAAATTTACCGCCAAAACCTAATCAACAATTTCAGCTCTGGGAGCTGTGAGAACATTTACTGCACCTTTCTTGTCTCCGCGAAATAAAATGTTACATAAAAGTGGAAAAAGTTGTCACATACATCTTGCAAAATTAATTTCATTGCAAATAGTTTGTTATCTTTTATATCTGCCTTGAAAACGCAGTTATAAATCGTTTTTGTGGGATTGGTTTTCAACTGAAACTTGAAACAGGTTAGGCCTACTTTTCGTATTGAAATGTGACGCGTCGTGGTCATGTAGGATATTGGTTCAGGTGAAGGAGCAATACCACGAATAACTATAATGTTTGGTTTAAATCCTCAGCACATTTCCTATGCATTCAACTTCATTCTAAACTCTTGTGCACTTTTAATGTAGGATTATTACTCTAAATTACCAAACACATTTCATTTGTTCCCAGAGACAGAGACATCTTTGCCAATCATCAGTAAACGAATCGTGTCCCAGTACAGTCCAAGATCCAAGAGTCTTTGATACAAGAATGTAACCTGCGTAGAATTCTGCTAGCTCGTGCATTGGAGAAAATTATTTTGCTAACCCATGCATTGGAAAAGAAACTTATCTCTGTTAATATATGGTGCGGTATCTGTGATATAGACCTACTACGCAGTCGTATTTTGGCTAATGATTTTTGGGGCTTTTTCCTCCGCATCTCCTCCGCAGTAGCGAAACTAAGGGCCTGATGTAGTCAGGCTGTATGTGATATATAATAGTTTGATCCGGTCTTGTTTTTCAAAAAACCGAGAAATATGGGGTAATTTATTAAAAAACCATGGGATCAAAAAGTATCAAAAACTACCTATGTCTATTATTCATATTCAATGTTCAAGCTAAAAATAAGTCAAAACAGGCCCAAAACAGAAATTAATACCAAAAACACCTAGGGAAATCTTATAAAGAAGGACCCATTTTGTCGTTGGGCATTTGGAAGTTTAGTTTGGTAAACTACAATCATGGACAAAATCACTCGAGATCAGTGGTGAAGCCACCACCTCAGCGGAGCCGCTCATGCCCAGTTTCGAAGGCACTTAAATAGTTCAACCCTCTCCGCCCAAGTCAATGTTGGTTCGCGTGGAAGGATATTTATGAGGGAATTAAAATTTTCCTGAAAATATACACTCTATTTACAAATTACATCGTAGTGGAAAGTTACAATTTAATTTGTAAGGTCAGTGTTGGTTCTCGTGGAAGGACTGCAAGCTGACATTAGTTTAACCTGCTTTAACAAATAAGTATGTATGTATGTATGTATGAATGTAGAGAATTAAAATTTTCCAGAAAATATACACTGTATTTTCGAATTACATTGTAATGGAAAGTTCGTGTTTGAAGTTGAATTTAAAATAATGGCTTAAGATCTACGGAATATGTTTGCATAATACTAGAACACTTCATCTCAAAAACGTGAGCCTGTATTATGTACTATTCCTTAGAGTTTTTATTAGAAAGATTATATGATTTTATTTGTAAAGAGTCGTGGAGATCAATAATTCATGAAGATCTTCAAAATAATTGTGTGTAATACAAACTATTTTAGCTCAAATAAGTATACGTGTACGTATTGTACTATTGTAAAATCCTTTTTGTGTATGATAGTACATTGATACAGTTTAGCTGTCATTGTCATTGTTCATATCTGGAAAGGCTCTATTGGCTATTCTTTAATAAACTCAAAACCCAGCTCAAAACATAGCTTTTAAATACAGGGTGACAAAAAAACAACTCTCCATTTGCAGGGCTGTAGCTTAAAATATGTAAGGCTACAAATGGTAAATTGTACTCAAAATGACGTCTGAAAGGCAAACTTTGAGTTTGGGATATCACCCAGTCACCTGCAATCACGTCCGCCTATCCAAGACTGCAAATAGTCAATTAAAAAGAACACCATTTGTTTTGAGCCAACGTTTTGACATCAAAACAACCTGATGGCTCCAATATCGACATGGGAGTTTGTTCAGTGAATCTTTTCAAATTTTATACTCCCAAGTCGCTATTAAAGCAAGCATGTGGCAATAATGTCAAAGAATGGACTTGAACTAAATGATGCTTCTTCAAATCAACTTGAAAGCTCATAAATTAGAGAAATTTAATTTCATATTTTTGGCAGCTAAACGTGGTCGCAAATGATTGGATGATATCCGAAACTCTAAGTGTGCCATTCGGGCGCTGTTTTGCGCACAATTTGAGATTTGTTGTCTTACGAATTTCGAGCTACAGCCCTGCAAACAGAGATAGTTTGTTCTAGTCACCGGATATTTCATTTTACCATTTGTAAAATGAAAAAAACTCAACTGGCATTTGATTGTTTCTTGGAAATACATCTAGACATGAAAAGTTTTAAAAAAGTATTATTAGATTAATTAAATTATTAGATTAGTAAGTATTCTTAATTAGCGAGCTATGCTTGACGATGTAAAAAGGAACGCTTCTTGCTGTTCTTGTTGATTTACAGTAAAAACCTGCCAATAAGAGACAGGTTTTTGGAAATCATCAAACAGGTTTGTCCAGTTTCTTAATATTTTGACACGTTTGATAGAGTTGGGCAGATGTATGCTGCCAATAATGTGATAGAAAGGTCATAGCAATGCTCTTCTATTATCTGAAAAGATTTCTGTCAATTAAATTAACACTTTTCATCCATTTTCAAAAATAATTTTTATAACGAAAATAGTCAATCGTAAATTTTTGACCAAAATAAGCCTGTTGTGGTATCTTATAAGTCAGTTTCTCACTGTAACTGAAAACATAGACTATTTTATATTTTCTTTCAATCGTATAACTGGGTTTTGTGCACTGCGTAACATAATCAACACAAAAGTCCGAAGCTCCGTGTACAATACTCCCTTCGTATATTTGCTCTGTTTTTGGTTAAAATTATTGAAAATATTCTCTCGTTTTGGTCTAGCGTTCGCACAAACTTACAGGCCATGAAAACGCGTTTGGTTTTTATATTTGTTCAAAACGCATTGCTTTTTAGTATGAACCTTTACATTCACTTCAGTTGCTCATTGTGTAGATTTATTTTAATTCGATTTAATACTATAGCTCACAATATATACACATATACACATATATACAGAGTTAACTAATCAAAATCGA
>JAYJMH010022561.1:0-19135 GCA_036873815.1 Phacellophora camtschatica
TTTGCCTTTGCCTGGAATTACAGAGAGTTAGCAGCTCTCCTCACACTTTCGCAGCAAGTATGACCTTGGTGGGATTTCGCAGCAAGTATGACACTTCACACTCTTAGTGTTGCTAAATATTTTGCACTTCACATTTTTTTTTCATTTATATTTCAGAATGTTGAAGTCATAAATGCCTAAGCCCTAAAAGTAATATTTCAGAACGAGACTAGACAAATTGCCCAAGACTGGTTTGAAAACAAGTTTATGCTAGCGAGATATCATTTTTGGGAAGCGTTACAAATGGTTGTGAAACTGTAACCCATAGAGACGACTTTCGCCTGTCAATTATAAAAATGTATAAAAAGTGTTTAAAATTGTCGACACTCTAAAATCAGCATCAAATCCGTTAAACTTAAACAAATAATCTTCAAATCCACTAAAAAATAAAAGGTAAAAATTTCAATTCAACACATTCTCTGACGCTTTTGTTTTGAAAATATATAAAAACAAAACAATTATATTTAATGTTACTTTTCTCGATGATCAAATATGAATTTTAAATTTGATCACTGCCTTTGATCATGATGATATTTTATTTTTTTAACATTTTGTTTACTATCTATTTTCTAACATAGGAGTCAAAAATTGAAATATTTTAAGCCTGGAAATAATTTCAAATTTTTGAACAGACCCAAACATTTTCAAATATATAAATAAAAATCTGAACGTCGAAACGTCGCTCATTACTATCATTAATATTTATAATTAAATGTTACAAAAATAATATTCTTATTAAAAATCTGTTGATCTATTAATTAATTTCCTTACTAGTTTAACCCTTTCAGCTCAGGAAATGCCATATGATTAATTACTAAACCATCCAAAAAGCTGTATTTTAAAAAGGTAAATCGCAGAGAGAGCTTCATATTGATTTCAGGCAATTATTCAGACACTATTTTACAAATAAAATGGCTTATGAATGCTACCTACCCCATGCACAATTGAAGTTAGATAGGATTTGCCAAGAAATAGGAAATAAACCCAGGCGTGGAAAGATTAACGTGATGCAGATAACGTAACCTTGGTAACGATGTCGTTTTTTGTAATAATTTTAGTGGATGAGTTTTCATCCAGTTACGTAAATATGGCGACGGGGTGGAGGATGCATTTACAGTTGATCAGTAATTTGAGTTCATGTTTCAGCTTTTAAGAACGAGGATAATACCTCCTCGCTTAGAATCAGAGACCATATCCTATATTACCCCGCATAAAACCACATGCGCCTGTAAGCGAATATTAACAATTTTAGAAAATTTGAAAAAATTTGTGCGCATGTTCTTTGAGCGTACATATACCAGCAGCTGGTCGGCAACTCTTTCAGCGTTTTACAACTATGAAAAGAGATATCGCAAGCAGTGACGCAGGTACCAAAAGGCCCAGAGGCACGTGCCCACTCCCCACATTTTCGCAAAAAGTGCCCATTTTTGTCTGAAAAGTGCCCCTTTCCTTTAAAATATATAGCCAAATTTGCTCCTGCTCATGAAGATTTTATCTGAAAAGTGCCTATTTCCTGTAAAATACGTAACCAAGTGTGTCAATAGTGAAATAAATACGCCAATTCCAAAGCGATTAGCCATCAATGCAAACAAAGCCATGTTTTGATTTTCTGCTTGAGAGAATTCGCTTTGTATTGAATGACTAATCGCTTTGTAATTGTCATGTCGATTTCACTATTGCTATAAAATCTGCCTTTCAAAAAAGTAAAAATTGCAAACCAACTACCAAGTGATTGTTGTTGTCGATCAGTCGCCGACAATTTGCTAAAATGCCGCCGACTGCTATGCCTATGAGAAAAACAGAGTTTAGACATAGCATTATCTTAGTATTATTACTATACTTTTCATAACTGTGTATTAATGCATAGAAAATTCAATTGCAAATTTCACATAAAATAGATATAACAAGCCATACATTTGAGAACTCAAAAAACGTTTACCACAATTTGTCACTGCTTACAATCAGAATTTACTTACATGCTATAATTGTACTGTGTATGCTATCATTGGTAAACTGATTTATTTTACCAGAATAAACTAAAATTTAAAACCGTAAACTGCCAACACAAAATATATTTCACATATATGACTACAAGCAAGGCACAGTTTAACCCCACTAACACGAACCCTCAAAGGGAATGAGATTTATTCCAGATAACGAGTTTCAACAATGAAAGCTCGCAAGAGACATGCAAGACAGTTTGAGCTAACCGAGGAGATTGAGCTAAACTAGTTTGAGATACAACTGTACTTAAATAAAGACCGTTTAATACCAAACAAATAACGCACAATTTATGATAGCCTCGAATATATTACCTAAATTCAAGGATAGCCTATATTACAATATTCAAAAATGCAAATACAGAACTGTTAGAATGTACACAAATATTGGCAATGTCGGTTGCAGCTATAGCATAAGTTCTCTCAAAGGTAAAAACATGCTCAATCAATTCAAGAATCAGGTTTCTTTTCGGGGGTATCTTGTGAAATTGTTTCACATTTTGATGAACCGTTATCAACTTCGATATCTTTCAAACTTCTTCTGCGATAAACTCCCTCACTTAAGGAATGTCTTGATCTTCTTTTTAAAATTGCGCTGGATGCATTTTCCATCACTTCCAGATCATCGGGTAAAGGTACCGAATTCCTGTCTTCGTCTAAGCTATATTCACCGTTATCCATCTGGCCAAATGTAAATGCAAGCCTTTCTTTTCCTTTTACATTATCTGTTTTAGCCATTTGAAAGAAACCTGCATTTGCACAATCACGAGTACATCTGATCGTAGTTTAGAGTTTAGACGTCTTCAAGTATACAAACTGCACCTTTTTATTAACACAAATTTTCAGAAGAGCTCCTTTAAAGTTGACTTATAATCAAGTTAATAACAAGCTCTCGCCAGAAAATAAGATAATTGCCTAGAAACTTAGATTACGTCCTGAAAATCATGCTTATCTGTCTGCAAAAAAAGGTTATCAGACATTGTGTATTGTCTCTAAAAGACTTACTCCAACCAAAATTTTGTGTTTATGTCTTTTTGCGTTTAATAAATAGACATATTACGTTTTCATGATTATTCCAGGTCCGGCTAAAGATGATAAAATAGTGGTGGAAAAACCAACCGTGACACCAGTTCAAAATAACACAGCCTTACCTCAAATGCATAGGAAAGAACACTCAATAACAGAGCAGAAATTAGTTGTAGTTTCAGATACAAGAAAAAGTGATAAGAGAAGAAAGTGTTTCAGGCAGCAAGCATTTGATAAGTATTCGAAAGAATACTCAATAGAAGACGGAGAGCAAAATAAATCAACAAACACAAAGGCCATCAAAATGGATCGAACAAACGATGAGCAAGATGAATGTCATAGACGTGAAGAAGATGCTCATCACCGAATCCTGACAAACAAAATATCATGTGAGGAGCCAGAAGTTGGTGATTCTGTTACAGTTGTTTTCGGTTGTGAGCTGAACAAGGCAATAGTTGAAGAGCAGAAACCACAAGATTTTAATGATTTTGAAGGATATGTAATACTTGACAAAGACGATGCAAATTTGGAAACGACCCAAGAAAAAAGTAACAAAAAAAGATTTTCAAAAGATAAAACGAAAGGCAGAAAGAAAAAAGGTGCAAAAAGAATTTCTCGTGCAGAAAGACAACAAAGCGAAGACAATGACACAGATGTATTTATTGATGCAGTGACTGATTTGGATACAGATTTTGACATGCAATCAAATGAGTCGTTCGAAGAAATTACAATGGACAGTGAAAGAAAAGTAGTTAGAGATACATCGTCATCACGAGATCAAATGGAACGTCAAAGAAGCAAAGAAGAAATTTTTGAAATTGTAACGAAGCCTTCTCAAAGTGATAGCCAGGAATCCGACTTTTCTTTAGAAACATCAGATGATGAAAGTGTACAGGTCGTGATGAGTTTAGACAAACAATTTAATGTTCTCGCAGTTTCGGAAACAATGCTGTCAGCTCCAAAAGTTAAGTCAGGATATTGTAGCGAAATTGACGAGGATGATTTAGAAGAAACAGAGAGTCAGATGCAAAATAGCAGAGAGCTAAAGAAAGAAGGTAATAATACAAAAAATTATACATTATATGCAATATATATTATATATCTATGATCATCAAAGATTGCCCTCGTGATCCTTCCAAATTTGTTCAGAAAAGTTATGCTGGGAGGGAAGGGGCAAGAACGTGGGTGTCTTCAGTTTGAATTGCTAGTATTGCCTCCCACCAGATCAGGTCTGGCTACGCCCCCATTTATAAGCATTTCTCAGTTTACCTACAATGAATTACTTTGGACTTATCTATAAAGGGAATTTTACAGAGATGGATCTATATACCGCAAATTACGGTATCATGGTGCAAATTGCATATATCACATCAGTCTAGATATTAAAGACCACAGTTACAAAAAGCCGGGTTGGTTTATCACCATATTGGTTTTTAGTTTAGATAGGGTTGTAATCCTACGCGATAGGAATCCAAAGACCGCCACCTTTAATTTTGCAAAGTAAGAGTCACTGTGTTCTGGAGGTGAAGTAAAGAAAATCAAAGTACTGCGGATTAAATTTGATCTCTTGTAACCGCACAACTCCGAAAAACTCCAGCTCTAAAATCTCGTTTCGATTTCCGAATGCTCCACCACATTGTAAAAATAACTAAACGAAAATTGCTGCGCGGTAGAAAGCACGAGGAAGTAGCGTCAAACTAATTCAGTGTAGTAGAATTGCAAAGAAAGCACACAACTTCACTCTCTTTTGTAATAAAATAGTGCCACTCGGAGTAAAAATCCATCCGACATTGTGTAACTTGAGCAAAAGAAGACATTCCCTACTTGTTGAGTTCAATATATATGTATATATAAAAAGCTGTTGATAGAGACTCTACATGTCTCTCCGCGTACACGTCTGTCAGAATGGTGGTAATCTATTTTGCAAGGATTACGTGAAGCGCAATTCCATGTTAAGTTGAATTAAGCATGTTATGGCCTGGTACGATGTACGATGTCATATCACGATGAGATACGAAAAATTCAAAGATGCAAAAATGTTAATATTTGTATAATTGGTTTCCACAACATACATAAAGTAATATTACTGACAACCAAACCTTTGCTAAGAGAATTTTGGGTAGGTAATAATATATTAAATTGCAAAGTCCAACAATATTTGCAAATGGAAGACTAACACTGGATGTTTTACCATAAATATTTTACATAAAATTGTATATGTGCAAACAGATAGAAACATAGAAACATAAATGGCATTAAAATAAAAATTAGACAAGAAACACGACCCAAATATTATAACACCATTATAACACATGTTTTTGTCATTGAGCTTTGTACCTTAATTTTAATTAAACTACTTGTCCAATGGTATACAATACATAGCAAATATTATCCATAACCAGTATATGTATCGGGTGACCCAAAAAAAACCCTAAGGACTTGATGGGCTATAGTTGTTAAAATATAACTTAAATGGCTCCCAAATGTTTTCGTAGTAATTCACTGATAGTTAACTTAACGATGAATATCTTGTTTATCATGAGTTGAGATATTTATCTTCAAGCCTCAAATTTGCCTGAAACGGCCTAAAAATACTAATTTAGCAGAGGTATCACGGAGGTAAAAGTTATTGTTAATCTGTTAATTGTTAGACAATTTCTGGTATGTTAGAATAACGTATGATGTTTTATTCAAGATGCATCCTAATTGCTTTTAGTCCCTTTTGCCTGCCCAGTTTTCAATCATGGTTCAGCATATGAAGGATTAACGTGTGTGGATTTGCTGAGAGATGGCTCGGGTAAACAATGCAATTAAATTTGTAAGCTTTTGGGTGCATCACTACCCGGGTATTGAACCACCAGCTGTGTCTAAAATTATGAGAAATTTTAAGAAATAAAATGAATATGGCACCAGTCTGAACCGTAACGTTGAAAGGTTTCGACGATCATTGCAGCCACCACCAATAATGCAAAATAAGGTATTCATCGGTAAGTTAATTATCAACGAATTACTACGAAAATATTTGGGAGCCATTTAAGTTGTATTTTAGTCAATGCAGTACATCAAATCCTCAGCGTTTCTCTGGGTCACTCGGTATATTTTATTACGTTGGACACCAGCAAATCGGATAATGTTAAATATATAACATTGGATACTAAAACCTTCAGGGCCTAACTCTCATTAATGTATAACTTTTTGCCTTACCTATTTTTTAAATATAGGCCAAAAGAAGCAACACAAAATTCAGCCCAAAGTAAACTCCCAGAGAAAATATTCAATAAATCATGAAGATGGAAAGCAACAAGCATTGTCTATCGTGGAGTACGAGGTCGACTGGGAGATACCTTACCTTGACGAAGAACAATCGGGTATAGTTGTAGTAAACCCTGAAACCAAGGTTATCAAAGTTGGGCTGAGAAAAGGAGTGATCAGAGAATCTAGAATAAGAAGCAACGAGATTAAACAAAAAGATAAACAAGAAAATGTTGCAAAAGATGATGAAGAGCAAGAGACATTTTCAGCAAGAAGAGGAGCAAAGAAAAAGCAAGAAAAACGTTCAGAGAATCAGACCATAGAATCAAACAAAATAAACGAAAAAAAGTTAAAAACAACAAAAGAAACAGACAAATCTGACTTTCATAAACAGGAGGTATGTCAATCACTATTAGAAAGCGCAATGAAAATAAAGATAATTGAGGCAACAACAAAAGAAAAAAGTGCCGAAGAAAGCAATGAAAACAAGGAGTCAATTGAAGCTAAAAGAAGACATAGAGAGCAAGAACAGAAAACCGAATTGGAGTCAGTTGAAGTATCAATCCATGCTTATCGTCATGAACATGATGCATCAGAATCACCATTTGAAAAGGAAATTCAAACGGAAGAACAAAAGAGAAAAATAAAAGGTAATCTTGAAGAAAGTAATGAAAACAAAGAATCATTTGCAACTAGAAGAAGAAGAAAGAAAGCAAAAGAAGAAGAATTAGAAAAATTGGAAAAACAAATCCAAGGTGGTCTTTATGAAAATAAGATATCAGACTCACAATTGGAAGATGCAGTTGAAATGAAAGAACGTGGAGGGGAAAGAGAAGAGAATATTGAAAAAAGTGATAATGACGAGGAGTCATTTGCAGCTAGAAGAAAAAGAAAAAGGAAAGAACAGGAAAAAGAATCAGAACCGTTTGAAAAACAAATCCAAGAGGACCTTCACGAAAATGAGAAATCACAATCAAAAGATGCCACTGAAATAAAAGAACGCCGAGAGAGAAGACAAGATAATACTAAAAAGGATGACAATGACGAAGGTTCGTTTGCAGAAAGAAGAAGAAAGCAAGCACAGGAAAATGAATTAGAACAGCCTGAAGAACAAATCCAAGAGGATCGTCATAAAAAAGAAGAGTCACAATCACAATTGAAAGATGCAAGTGAAATAAAAGAACGTCGGAGGAGAAGAGAAGATAATATTGAAAAAAGTGATAATGATGAAGAGTCACTAGCAGCTAGAAGAAGAAGAAGGCAAACACATGAAAATGAATCAAAACAGCTTGAAGAACAAATCCAAGCTGATCTTCATGAAAACGAGGAATCAGAATCGCAATTGGGAGATGCAAGTAAAATAAAGGAACGTCGGAGAAGAAGAGAAGATAACATTGAAAAAAGTGATAATGATGAAGAGTCATTTGCAGCTAGAAGAAGAAAAAGGCAAACACCTGAAAAAAAATCAGAACAGCCTGAAGAACAAATCTCAGTTGATCTTCACGAAAACGAGGAATCAGAATTGCAATTGGATGATGCAATCAAAATAAACGAATGTAATGAACAATACAACAATAACACAGAGTCACGAAGAAGAAGAAGAAGGCAAACACATGAAAAAGAATCAGAACAGCTTGAAGAACAAATCCAAGCTGATCTTCATGAAAATGAGGAATCAAAATCACAATTAAAAGATTCGATTCCAGGAGGACAGCAAGAAAGTAAAAATCAAGACAAGGTAATGAATAAAGGAAAATTATTTGATGAAGAAAATCAAATAGAAGAAAACATTGATGAATACATTACAAGAATGAAAGAAATGAGCAGAGAAAATATGAATTATGAAGAAATAAACAGCATAAATAAGACCCTTTTGGAAAAACACACAAAAGAAAAAGAAATTAAAAAAATAGAAAATGTTGAATCAGAATCACAATTAAAAGATTCAATTCCAGGAGGACAGCAAGAAAGTAAAAATCAGGACAAGGTAATGAATAAAGGAAAATTATTTGATGAAGAAAATAAAATAGAAGAAGACATTAATGAATACATTAAAAGAATGGAAGAAATGAGCAGAAAAAATATGAATTATGAAGAACTAAATAGCAAAAATAAGACTCTTTTTGAAAAACACACAAAAGAAATTCAAAAAATAGAAAATGTTGAAGCAGGACAAGGCAATATGATATATGCCATAGCAGATACAATGTTAAAGCAAAACCTGCCAACAGAACATCAGCCAGGAGAATCTGCATGGGAAGACAGTATCATTTTGAAGGAAACTGGATACATTGCTGATGAAATAATTGGGGAAAGTTACATTGGACAAATAATTACAATGCAAAATGCTTTTGATAAACAATTACTGGCTGACGCAGAAGCTGCTTCGGATTGGGATAAAGTAAGAGAAATCAAAAGAATGAGAAGATTAAGTATGCAACAAAACAAAGAGCACACTAGGATAGCAGAGGTCCATGACGCAATGAAAGAAGATGGAATGTTCAATATACGCGAAGAAATAGAAAAACGAACCAACGAAGAACTAAAAGAGGCTGAATTTAAAAGATTGAAAAATATTTACAGTAAAAAAGACATTAAGGAAGCTGATAATGAAAATAATCAGAATGTTGAATATGGAAGCAATACAGATAATATTGGTGTAAAAAGTAGCAAAAGGATTTGGAGAACGTCGCAGGATTCTATCAGTAGCAGAAGTGATGAATCAATAATACAAACTATTGAAGAAATTACAGATCGATTGGAAACAAAACATAACGTTTCAAGAGAAGACATAAACATAGAAAAGAAACCAGTGGAAAAGAAACACAAGAAGCGCAAAAAGAAAGGGAAAGGAGAAACAGAAATACATAACAAGCCAAGTGGAGATGTCACCAAAAAAGTTCCTCTAATTAAAGTTACAGAGCCTAGCACAGAATTATTCCTTGACGATGATTTTGATATGGACGAAGATGATGCAAGATTTATTGAAGAAGTTTTAAAGAAATTGGAAGAAAAGAAAATAGAAAGAAAGCGACAACGCGAATTAGCAGAACTGGAAGAAGCTGCAAAGATTAAACGAAAAGTTTATGACGATGAAGATGATGATGTTGTGGAACTATGTGATCCCAAAGACCATCAAAAACGCAATAGTCTTAAAAATGATGAACTTCTCACCGAAGAAATTTCAATTTGTAATGATAAACAAGAGGAAAAAGGAAACAATATATACAATTACGAAGTAAATGACATTGAAATGTCTTTTCCAAAAGAAGATACAAAAACGTCAACGCCAAAACAGAATCTAGGTCGTCAAGAAGAAGAAGTCACACATAGTAAAAGCAATACAATTAATGAAAACAAGAACGTTTTGAAAAAAGCAGCTAGTGATTCTATGATTACACAGTTTGACGAGAAAGATTTTCCTGAAGACGAAATAGAAACATTGGAGCAAGGAATAGAATCTCAATTTGAAAAAATTATGGAAGGAAATTATCAGGGAAAATACAGCAAACAACAACAAGTTCACCATGAAATAGAAAACGATACAGACCAGCTAATAAAAGAGAATACAAAGAATGTTGAAGACGATACAGCAAAAATCCCCAAAGAAAGACAACAGAAAAGCACAAAGGTTAAAACAGAATATAGAAAAAGTAAAAGAGAAAGAGAAACAGAAGAACAAAGTGACGAAGAAAAGAAACCAAGAAGGAAGAGAAGTCAAGAACAATCAGATGATGAAGAATTAATAAAAGGTACAATTGAAGCAGAAGAACAAATTGACGAAAAAAGGAAACCAAGAAGAAGGAGACAACCAGAAGAATTCCATGATGAAGAGTTCGAAAAAAAAGATGGACTAGATAAAATGGAAAATAAAATTAAAGCAGATGAGCAGGACGATGCATTAAGAAAACCTGGAAGAAGGAGACAACAAAAACAATTCAATGATGAGAATGTAAGAAAGAAAGATAGACTTAATAACATAGAAAATGAAACTGGAGCAGAAGAACAAGGCAACAAAAAAAGGAACCCAAGACGAAAGAGACAACAGGAACAACTCGATGACGAAGAATTGAGAAAAGTAGAAGATGAGCTAGGAAAAATTGAAAATAAAATGGAAGCAGGAGAGCAGAAAAATTTGGAAAGAAAACAAAGAAGGAGACAAGAAGAACAATTCGATGATGAAGATTTAAGAAAAGAAGATGAAATAAAAAATGAAATCGGAGCTGACGAAAAGGACAACAAAGGAAAGAAACAAAGAAGAAGGAGACAACAAGAACAATTTGATGATGAAGAATTAAGAAAAAAAGCTAGACAAGATGAAATGAAAAAGGAAATCGGAGCAGACGAAAAGGAAAACAAAGAAAGAAAACAAAGAAGAAGGAGGCAACAAGAACAATTCGATGACGAAGATTTAATAAAAGAAGATAGACTAGATGAAATAAAAAATGAAATAGGAGCAGACGAAAAGGACAATAGAGAAATGAAACCAAGAAGAAGAAGACAAGAAGAACAATTCGATGATAAAAAATTAAGAAAAGAAGATAGACTAGGTGAAATGAAAAATGAAATCGGAGCAGATGAAAAGGACAACAAAGAAAGAAAACAAAGAAGAACGAGACAACAAGAACAATTTGATGATGAAGAATTAAGAAAAGAAGCTAGACTCTACGAAATGAAAAAAGAAATCGGAGCAGACGAAAAAGACAATGGAGAAACGAAACAAAGAAGAAGACAACAAAAAAAATTCGATGATGAGGAAATGAACACAGCGGTGGTTGATGACGAAAGAAATTCTAACAGAAAATCATCAATAAGATCTGATGATTTAAGCTTGAAAGACGATTGGGAAGAAGAATTAGCAATGATTAGTCAACCAAGGAGTCCATCTTCACAAAACTCCTGGACAGACGATGAAACTGCTAGAACAACCCCAGATAGCATTGTACGTCCAAGTATCCCTTCTAAAGACGAATCACAAAAATATGAAAGAAATTCAACAAGTGACGTTGATAGGAAACAAAGCAGTACACTAGGTATGATTCTAAACTTAAATTTTGCAAAATTTAAGAAAATAAATAATAGATTAATTCAGTCAGCCATTGAATATTCATGGAAAATGTTTCACCATCGGTTTTCAAGTTACTCCGTTTTTATTTACGATTTTAAAAGCTCAGTTTCACACTGTATTGATGTGAAAACAGAGCTTAAAATTGGGCAAAATTCAACAGAAAAGTGTAAACAGACACATTAATTTTAATTGATTAGCTTCATTCCCTCGACTTAAATATCAATAGAAAGACTTCGGTAGTTATTCATGAATACCTGAAACAAAGAACATTCGATGAAAACAAAGGCTTCAAATCTTTGATTGGTTGATCACATCTATTTTTTCCAAACAGATTGAATAGCATTAAGACTTTGAGGCAATGTTTGAGCGGGATCTGGACCGTTTTAGGCGCCTTTAGTAAAAAGGCTTACACGCTCTGCTTTTGAAATTTTTGTAAACAGTATTTTGTAGATTAATCTAAATGTTTTTGCTCATATCTATTAATTTCGGAACTCTTTCATATTGCAAGAAGCAAATAAGTTGGTCTCTTGTTTTCCGTAATATGAAACAGCTCCGGCAAAAAGATATGAACAGAAATTTAGATTAATCTTCAAAAATTATTTTCACAGAAACGGAGCGTGCAAACCATTTTAATGAAGTTACCTAAAGCGGTAAAAATCACGCTGGAACAATGCCTCGAGGTGTCAACGTTGTTAAATTCCGTTATGAGAAAACAAATGTAATCAACCAATCAAAGATTTTTAGCGAAAGTATATTTGTGTGGGTTAAGTTGCCTTCATTTTACTTTTTAAAGCAAGAATTCTTTTGAGAAAACTGGATGTTTATTACTCGCCGTAATTCCTCTAAAAGTAACTTCGACCTCGATCTAATTATCAAGCTTTAAGCGCCACTTTCTCTTGTATTTAGATTAAAAATCCCAAAGTTTATAAGGTATTTCCGAGCACTGAGCATCAAATATAAGGAAAAACAAGATTTGAAATGTTTGAAGGCTCTTTATGCAAATGTTTTAGAATAAATACCATCAATTCTTCATCCAAATAATTAATGTTAACGAAATTTGGTTAAAAACTTATTGAAAGATACCGTAATTAAAAATAAAGTTTGTGTTTTTTTAACGCAAAAAATATAAAAGCTTCTGAAACTACAAAAATTTCATTTCATATTTCCACTTTCATTTAATCTACAAATAGGTGAAATAGATTTTACAATTTCATTCTTAATTTGATAGAATCTGACAAAGTTGAAACCGAACGTCGCAGGAAGAAAAGGAGACATAAAAATACAAATAAAGATCGAACAGATGAATTGAGAGATGACAACGTTGAGATGATTGGTCGTGTTCGAAGCCCTTCATCAAAAAATTTGTGGCGCGACGTCGATGGCATTAAAGATAAATTCGAAAAGAGCGAGGCTAAACGTGATGACGAAAATTTTAGCAGATACTCATTTAGAGATGATGAACAGTATCGTAGAGAAACAAAAGAAGATGAAAAAAGAGACTTCAAAAAAGAGAACCAAACATCTGAAGAAGACACGGGTAGTGTGCGCAGCCGCCGAAACGGAAAGCGAATGGCAGCGAGAAGACCAAAAAAACAACAAACTGAAGAATCAGCAGAGGATGAACAAGAAATGATCGGCAGAACACGTAGTCCATCTTCAAAAGATTCATGGAAAGACGACGAGAGTATTCGCAGTGATATGGACAAAAGTGAAGCTGAAAGTGAAAAACTTGGCATTACACAAGGCAAGTTAAAACTTTCTTCATTAATAAGATCGACTAAAGCACATTGAAATTTAAGCGCTCAGCTTGTATTTCGTCTTATGCTTATTACATTAATTCTCAAATCAATCTTTCTCTTGATAGTAATAACGGTAATGTGTGTCAATACAGTTCCACTCCGCTATCGAAAACCTTCCTGATGGGGAATGTAAATTCGTTTGAGATACTGAGTTTCAAGATAACCGAAGTTAAATCAATACTAAGAGCCCTTCACGGATACACAACATAATTTGAGTTAACAGTGAGCAGGGAGTTCCAGTTAAGCAAATTTGAGTTAAAGAAGTTCAGCTGTATGTACCGGGAGAGTAGAAAAAGTTAAACATTGGCTAATTGATACATTGATTATAAAGCATTTGACCTCAAAATTTTGGATAATCTTAAAGTTAATTTCTATACAAAAGTTTATTTTGTCAAAATTACACATTTTTCTAATAAGACCAACTTTTGTGAGAAACACTAGGCTAAAATGTTCCAAAAGAGTAAGAAACACACCAGAAACGAAAGTATGATGAAACAACGGCTTCTCTCAGAACTGAAGACGAAAATAACACTCGAATGTTTTTAAAACATTTTGTAGACCAGCAAACATTTTACAAATTTTTTTACTCTCCTGGTATGTAAGGTAAGTTATGATTTACACTGTATTTGCATACATTTTTGTTTGCTCTCTGTTTTATGTGACAATAAGTCTTGGCAATCAAAAGAAAATATTTTTTCAAACTTAAGTCAAAACTGACAAAAATAAAATAACACTTTGATACATACTATTCAATGTTTGATACATACCATATCTAAAGTTTATGAAGCAATTGACAACAAATTTTAAAGGTATTTTGAGTAGCAATATGATAACCTTATATATAAAGATTATTACAATACTGCCACCATTCTGCAGATAGCTGATTTTCAGAAATCATGTCAATTTCGTAATGTTTTTTCACTGATAAGCATTTTAAAGTGAAAAATTTTCTCCTCTTACCCTTTCGTCTGCATTATGAATCTTTAAAATACAAATTTTTGTCAAACCTGTAGCAAACGTTTAAGGTTTTTTTTTAACTCATCCGGTATTTTAATTCTTTGATTAACAATCGCTCTGGTTTTCCAAAGGCACAGGATACAATTTCGACGAGAAAGATCATTCTCAACGTAGTCACAAGAAGGAGAAAATGCAAAAACGTAATTCGATTGACAACGCAGCACAGATTGTCAGAGAAAGACGATCAAATAATAGTTTGTTTAAAAACGAAGAAAGTTCTGGAAACGATTCTCAAATTTCGGAGAGGTCCAAAAATTCTAGCGACAGATGGTTGATGAGTGATGGTGGAAATAAGCAAAGATCAAGAAGAAAAGGAAGAAGAGCTGACGAGTATATCAACGATATGGAAATTGATGTAACTGAGAAGGCTGGAAGAAGAAGACGTGTAACAAAAGACACCGTTAAGAAAGAAGCCCACAGTGATTATGAAGAAACAAACAAATGTGACAGAAAAAAGAAAATCGAAGATGCGGAACGAAATATTGATGAACCAAAAGAAATTACCAAGAAACAATTGCACGAAGAAGACACAAATAGTGATGAAAATGAACGATATGAAAAAGCAACAAAAGGAATTGTCGAGGAAGATATCGCCAGCACAGAAAGAGAAATCGGTAGACGCAGCCGAAAAATGCACGATGAAGAAAGCATGAGTAGCGACGATGAACGAACAAAGGAAGAGAACAGCGAAGCAAATAATTCTGACATAATAATGCAAAGAAAACATAAGAAAAGACATCCCAAAAAGGAACGAAATCTGGTTAAAGAGCAAGCACAAAAGGAATTCGATGAGTTAGAAAACCAATCTGAAACAGCAGTTGACGAAAAAGACGATTCAAGAAGTGGCAACTGTGAAGCAGCAGAAAGCGAAAAACGTCAGCGAAGATCGAGAAAGAAAAAAGACAATGGAAGAGTGGCAGAGGCAAAATTTATAACAGGAAAAAACAGAGAAAATGGAAAGAGAGGAAGTGCTGACAAACAAGGTAAGATGCTTTTCTCTTTACAAAAAACAATTTTGTTTGAACTGAGAAAGATAAAATATTAAGCAAAATTATTTATCTGCGAGAAAAGTATGACGAAAAATTTATTAGCACGAGGTAAAAAATGAATCACTTCTAATAATGTGGAAAACTATTCATAATATATTTTATTATTTGAAATAAAGACTTGGGGCCCCGCAAAATATTCAGAGACTCCTTTCAATTGCTATTTATTTGTGATTGCAAACCGGTTAACCAAAGAGAAACATCTTGGTATCTAAGATATTACCACAGTTTTGTAAAAATTTGTTGATAGATAAATTTTAACAAGATTAGAAATGGAATGCAAAATGTATGCAACAACCTCAAAATTTTACGCATTTGAATAAGCATCGCAATTTAAAAATATATAAGAACATAACATGCAATAAAATTAAAAATTAATAACGATATCAAGGCACCGCTGGTGGTATAAAAATGCGGTGGTGAAACGCATTCTATTTAGAAGCCTCAGAATTGAAAAAATAGCTGACCCTGGTATGAAATTGCATTTCTCTATTTTCAGACAGAACAAACACCCTTGTATGCAATAGATAATTTTTCTTTTAAGTTCAAAGTTTTTTGCGTAAAGATGATTAATTCTCAATCCTTAGTTCAAACCGAGTTTTCTGAAAAAGAAGAAGTAAAATCAACCGACACTGGGAAGTCATCAGTGAGTTCTTCTCCAATGGAAGAATTGCAAGACGGTAAGCAAACTAACCAAGTTTCGCATGAAGAAAAGCAAAACGAAAGACAACAAGAAGTCGACAGAAAGGCAAGGAAAACGAAAACAAGAGGATTAAAACCAGAAGACAATCTGCCTGAACCAGAAACTGAAGATAAAAGCGAAGGGACAAAGTGTGAGAAAAATGGTAAAGAATCATCTAAAGAAATGATCGGATTTGTGCGACGTCCTTCAACGAAAGATACTTGGAAAAGAATAAGAGAGGAGTGAATTGTACATTAAAAAAACCATGAAAATGCTAAAATATTTGTTAAATAAAACAAAATAAAAATGTTTTGAATGAAAAAACCTGGCAGCTCGATGGCCTAAAACAAGAAATGCGTTCATTGTCGTAGTCATTTTCTCTGTAAGATATATAGAAAACCGGTATTGCCGACGCAAATTGCAAAAATATTTTTTTAATAGATAGCATAGAAACATCAACAAAAATTGAAGGCATTTTTTCAAGGAATGAGATTGTAAATTCGAGCTATCAAGTTAACATAAAACCATGATTTTAAGGCATAATTTGTGAATGACTGTAGGAAGTAGTGTTTGGTTGTTAAGTACATCATCGTCTATAAGTGACCTGGTGGGCGGTGGCATGGGGAAATTTTCCTTCTTCCTCCGTTCATTGCAGTATGCTTCTCATGGCCGGGAATTGCCAGTTTATTTCCAATTTTCTGGTGGGAAAGGCAGTTTTTGCCGGGGAAATGCTGAAACAGTCCGATGACGAAATCTGGGCGAGGACAAATTTTTACCAGGAATTCGCTGGGGGGGGGGGCAAGAAACGCCGGTGCACTTAGACGGATGTGTTTGAGTGGTGTGCTGAGTAAGTTTATATAGCAATAAAAATTTCATTTTTGTAATTCAAGGCTTATAACTTTGTTTTAAAAATCTAACAGTGTTTGATGTGCAACATCTTGATTATTAAAGATTGCAACCCCTTCACTGCCTCTGTAAATAGCGCAGGAAGATTTTGAGTATCATCATGCCATGCCTTTGTTTACATTTTAAGAATAACCAACGACATAAGATGCTTGAATACAGCAAATTGATTGGCTACTATCAAAACGTAAACAGATAAACTGGAGGATAAAATGAAAAATTCATCCATGCTTCAATAAAGGCATGTTCACAAGAAAAAAGTGGCGTGGCTACGAATTTCTGGCGAGGGAGCTAAAATCCGACGATTTACATACATTTTCCAATAATCATCTGTAAACAGTGAACAGTTTCTGACAAAAATCCATTTTTGGTGCTTGTTGGAGGAGTAACGGCTCCCTGGCCCCCTCTATCTCCGCCACTGAGAGGAGGAAGGATAATTCTGGAACTGGGATCCTCATACAGTAAGAGCATGCCAATAATAAACCAGTTTTTGAAAATCAGCCTGTCTGGTTTCTAAATGTCTCGTCAAATTTCATATATAGTCTAGCTGATGTATGCTACCAATACTGTAATAAAAAGTCATAATAATTATCTGAAAGGATTTCTATGATTAAAATGAACTCTTTAAATCAATTTCCAAAATAGTTTGAAATTTTGCTCGAAAAAATCATCCCGTGTGTGGTTTCTTATAAGTTTCTTAGTGGTGGGTTCTTACTGTACAGACAGGATGATACGCCTCTAAACAGGATGATACGCCTCTAGCCAGGATGATACGCCTTTATTTTGGTTTTCCTGAGCTCAAAATTCTATTGTGTGTTCGGGTACCCAAATTATTCTATTTTTCCACTAGGGTTATCCTCATCGCAGTTGGTAAGATGATCCGTTTTATTTGTAAACAGACTAGGTAGGAAGATCTGGGTACCAGATATTAGAATTATTTATCATTTTCAGCTGGAACGACCTGAACATATTTAGTTTTAAGAACGTATGACTTCATCGATGTGTGACGTGGCGTTTGAAAGTGCCGAAAGTAAGTTCGCTTGCAGAGATGATCCTGTCTCGAAAAAATCATTTGTAAACTTTAAGTGATAGGGTGATATGACCCTTCTCATAGATGCCGGAACGGGCTCAGGGTCAAGGGGGGCCAGAGCCCCAGGAGGGGCACACTTCTTGCCAGTCATTAAATGAGATGCTGATTCAACATCTTAAAAAGATTGAAACAGTCTCAATGTGCATTTCTGTTTAACATGCCAAATTTGAAAGTAGCTCAGGATGGAATTTCAAAATTTCAACTAAGAAAATGGGTAGCTTCTACAGCAGATTCTTCCCATTATGCAAATAAAGCTTCCTAGAGCAGATTCTGCCTCTTTTATTGTGCCTTCTGAAAAAGGGCAAATGGGAGCGAATACCACTTTGGCCCTCTCTTTCGGCACCTCTGATCCTAGTACCAGGGTAATTTCCCCGCCTTGTAAAAAGGACCTAATTATAAACTACTGCCTTCTTCAAAGGTAATCAGTTACGTACTTTAAAAGTTTAAGTCGCGTGTTCTATGCTTAAAAAACCTGATAAAAGTAATCAAGAAACGAACAACGATCATGGTTAATCTTAATTCACCTTAGTCAACAACAGACATAAACAAAATTAATTAAGGACGTTAAGTTGAAACAATCGTAAAATGCAAAACCGATGACACAGTATATCTACTCTGAATGCTGCATAAATGCGGTCTTCTATTTTCGTGCGTCTTCGACATCATTTAAAACCAACATAGAAAGTGGTTTATAAAAGTTGTTGTTTTTAACTTTTTGCATTTTGTGTAAAATAAAACCGTTTGTGTTTTGTTCGCGTTTTCAAGTAGCTTAAATAAACATGGACTTCAGCGATAAAATAAATCACAGATTTGTTGCATTCACTGTGGATTTGTTGCATTCACGGGCATTCGTTTTATTGATAACTCACAATACTTTCTTTTAACAACTTTATAATATTCTGCGCGGGAACCGCGGGAACCTGCGAGAAGCTTATTCAAAGTGTGACCTTCATTTTCTTGTTATTTTCACTCGAGGTGCAGAGTTTATTACCATCGTGATTTTCGAGTTTCATTCACTGGCTGCACGCAGGTTACGCTTATTGCTCTACATTTGGACGATCCAGTGGCGAAGCCAGGTCGCCGAAGGCGGTCATGCTTTTCCGCCGAAGGCGGAGAATGTTGGCGGCGCGTGGGGCCCGGGGACGTAGCCCCCGAATTTTTTTGGACCACGCCCTTTTCCCCCCAGGGAAACGCCCATTTTTTACTTGGATGG
>JAYJMH010022572.1:0-19134 GCA_036873815.1 Phacellophora camtschatica
TTCTAGTGCACCTTTGGTGCATCATAACTTTTAACTTCAGTGCGCGTGTGCAAAACCAAGACTGCTGTTGAAGCTGGCCTCGTGTAAACGCAACACCTAACTGAACTAATTTGGAACCGGTCTCGTGTAAACGAGTGGAGCCGTGCTAAAACTGATGTGGATCAATTTGGAACCGGCCTCGTGTAAACGGGGCCTTATTGCCCTGGAAGATGAAACTCCAAAGTGTGTAGAATCTCGATTGCTCGTTATTGCTTTTCGAACTTTTCAAAACAGATATTTGGCCGACAGAGCCAAATTAAAGCTACTTTCATCGATGATTTTTCGTTGCAGCCCAGCAAAAAGGGGGTTCACTCTGAAATTTTGGGACGGATATGTGCCACCCATCAAGTTGGATTTCTACGCTAAGTTTCTCTAAATGTGAAAGAAAATTTTGCTTGAAATGGGTCTAAACTTCAAACACTTACATTAAAGTTAGCTATATTTTAAAAGTTTCGTGGCACATTCCCGTATATTTGGGGATCCCGTTCCAAGCCGTTATGTCCTCAATGAAAAAATCACACAAATGAAATAATACTAAAATCCTTCAAACTGTATCAAACTCTACTCACTAACTTTGCTTCAGTCTTGAGAATAACGGTTTCGATATTCGATAAACACCGACAATTTGCGGCGCCGCCGATATTTCGGGCGACGATGTTCGAGAAATATTTTTTGACGATGACGATTTCGTAGAATTAGTAGAAGTCTGTTGCTTCGAAACTACGCGAGCTTTCGCTTCAGTCACTTTTGACGAAGTTGAAGTTGAAGTCGTCGTCGCTGACTTGGTAGAAAACTTGGCGGACTCTCGCTGAAGTGTGAATATGTAGTCGGTTAGTTTTACAGCTGGTCCGACAGGAATCTTCATTAAATTGTGCAGCTCGTTCAGCGTTAGAAGCAGGAATGCATGACCATCGATCTCCTGTGAAGGAAACAAGAAATTGCAGTGACCTTCAAATCCCAAAAACATACTATTATGGCGCATGTTATGATGCAATTTTGCAGCCCATAACATTTCTATGCTATTTCAATGGGTCTCTCTCTCGCGAGGCCGCTCCGTAGGCGCATAAAAAGGCTCGCAACGAAGGCGCAACTGTTTCACACAGTAAAAAACACGCTGTACGAACAAAATTAATCGTGTTTTAAAACCCATGCTATTTCTTAACACCCAAAAATATAAGATTTAAAATGTTTAGAGCTAAAATTACATTTTTTGATGAAAAATGTTACAGACCTAAAAATGTGATATCGAATTGAAATCCAAGGCCAAAAACATAGGACAAGCCCCCTACCTAAGTCAGGTGATACTGTCCCCTGTACGCTTTTAAGAAACGCAGATCCTTAATTCTGATCACAACAATGCAAAAAAAAGAAGTTGATTATTCTATGGGAAGAGAACAATAGCCTTAGGTCGAAAAATTAGTTTCTTAAAGTTGGGGCTCGACCGTAATATAATTTTTTTAAATGTTATCCAGCTATATAACTTTCTGTACTATATACATTTCGAAAACATTTTAATCAGCATCACTTGTTCATAAATACTGCATATGTATTGGCTATCTTAGAGTGCAAACAAATCAACTTATAAATGATCAAAAATACTTTCTTCTGGTTTCGTGTAGTGCAATAAGTAGAATAACTAATTATGAAAAATATTTGCACTTTGATAAGGACAGTATTGAACATAAATACTGATTTTATAAAGCACAAATATTTCACATAATTTAGTTACAAATCAACTAGTAAATGAAATACAGTATGCCCTTTGTCCAATCAAATATAACGGGAAAGAATGAGAAAGCAGACTGTGAAAACAACACTACAGCAATCTATCTTGAAGAGATGAGAAAGCAACAACAAGAGCAGGTTTCGTAACAATAATGAAATCGACACGCCAATTTCAAAGCAATTAGCCATCGAAGAAAAATCGAATTCTCTCAAGTAGAAAATCAAAACAAACAAAAGCCATGTTTTGATTTTCTGCTTGAGAGAATTCGCTTTGTCTTAAACGGCTAATCGCTTGTCCAACATTGAATTTGCCCCCACTAAAAAGGCTTAAAATCAATTAGCCCCCAGGTGGCTAATTCAAGGATCTACGGTTTTCATTTCAAAATGAATTGTCACGTGCTATGGTTTGATCGTAAACAAGAAAACAGAAATTATGATAGAAATTAGAATGCCATACTTTCTCCCTGTTCTGCGCTGTCCATTTATATTCTCACATAAAACATAAAATATAATAATAATAACCTACCTCATCTGTAAACAACCTTGCATATTGAGAAAAATCAGCAGCTTGCAAAAATTCGGCGACATGATTTTTCGTCCAAGTCAGTGCGTTAGCCGGCAAACCCTTGCAAGATGACCTTATTTGGCTACATTTCTTGGTCACGTGTTCATCTATGGCGGGAATGTCCCTCGCCGGGGAATACCCATCTAGCAACAATGAATGTTCAGAAGCACCATTTACTTTCGAGTCTTTGGCAGAGCTGTGTGGTTTAGCAATTTTCATCACGATTTTATTGCTCTGTGATTTGTCAATGGAATTCTCTACGACACGATACATGCCATTTGGAGATATCACCGATCCATTTGATGATGATTTCTCGCCGTTTAGATTTCCATCTGTGATCGCAGCCTCTGCCGCCATGTGACCCGTCAGATGAAGCGATCGAAAATTTGTTCTGCGATCACCCCTGCGTGATCCGCGCGTGCGCATTTTCGAATCGTCTTTTTTCGCGTTTTCTTTATCTAGTTCAATAGCGACAGGGCTCGTGCTCGCGGACCTACGAACACCGTACTTAAATCGACCACGTTGCTTAAATTTTTGCCGTCTATAAAAGTCTATTAATCGAATTCTGGCAACGGAATTTTGAGGATTTCCACGTAGGCTTGAAGCGAGCATGTCCAACGAGTTGGCTTTTCGTTCTGCCATCGGCGTTTTAACGCCTGCCATTAAATCGAACTTCTCATCTTGTTCATGATTAAGTTCTTTGGGCTTGACTTTCAACGTGGTGAAAAAATCCATAGCATGATCGTCAATCAAAGGCTTCTTTAGTTCCGGGTCTTCTTCCTCGTCAGAGTCGATTGTGATAATTTTTCTTGGAATTATACCTTGTTCGTTAAGCTTAAACCTGAAAGAGAGATGATCGTACACCACCAAAGTCAATCTTTAGACTCATATTTATATTCTCATGTTATTCGATGATATTTTAACTGTTAATAGAGTACATATATTTATATACGTTTGAAAAATCACCAAAATTCAAGTGTGTTGCCAATCAAACTCATTTTTATGTAGCCATTTACAAGAAGGGCTAAATAAATTGTTGCAATGTCAAAAATTTTCCCAGCACAATAAAAACAATGTAATTGTTCTGGTTTAAAAGCGACCAGGCTTTGATTCATGGGCATAAGCTGTTATGAGAAAAAAGAAAGAAATCACGTTATTGCAAGTTGCCATCACTTCACATTGTTAGAAATGCACAAAATATTCCCGAAAGATTAACTTAGATCTTGAGATATAATTCGACTTTCTATGATTTTTTATGATAATTCTAAGGCACCCAAATAACGAAAATAAAAAGAATGTGTTTCTTTAAATTTCAAAATGAATTAAAAACAATTCTGGAAAGTCAATTCCGTGAATTCAAGGCCATGTGCCACGTGAAGTCGATCGAAGTGAATTTTCGAAGTCGATTATACAAGAAGCAAATTTTCATTTCTCCTCGCTAGGTTTTCTTATGAAATACTGCCCGTTAATTCGAACATTCTCTATCTTCAATAGATGTTAATTTCCGTCAAAGCGTTTGAGAATGCGGATGTCAAACGTACATACTTTTGAATAAATCTTTAAAACCCCAAAAGACCTACCCTGCTTTAATTTCTTTCTCTGTGTTCAAACTCTCAGCTAATTCTCTGATGAAAACGTAGGAAATCGTTGGATCAGCAAATCCAAAATCATCATCCTTGCTTGCTATAGGATTCTCGATCAAACGTATTCTTTTTTTACCTCCTTTGTAATACGTAGACTTTAACAATTTACGCTTTCTTTTTTTCAAAGATTCCCTTTCGTCATCAGAGTTTTGATTTGAAGCACCCTGTGCCCCTTGAATTGATTTTTTCGCCCTTGGCCCGCCTTTTCGAAGGTGATCTAAACGAGTCTTTCGTTCGGTCGTTGCCCTGAGTCGAGATATTCGATTCTTCTGCATCAGAGCTAAAAATTCACGTGGGAGACAAAGTCAATGTGATATACAAAAAAGAATTACGACGAAAATAATTTAACATTAAAAAAGCAAAGTATGCCGGCTGGACCAAAAGAAGTTGCGGCATTTGAACAATCATCATAAACAAACCATGCAGCCGATTTTGAAATTTTCTTTTTGAACAGTGATAGAGTTTTGAGGCAGACTTCAATAATATTTTTAATTTTCTGAAATTTCGTGTTTTTACAAAATGAAAAAAAAATTAAAAATTAAAAAATATCGAGTTTAGTTTAACACTAAGTCAATTTAAATATCAATTCTTGCCGCTCCACACGATTAAAATTTTTATTGAGGAACGGTCATTTTTAACTTAAGAATGGTATAAACAGACCTATTCAGCTCGCATGTTTATACCCAATTCAATTCATGTGACCAAACCTTTGGGTATTCTTCTATTTCCTGCACTCTATGTTACAAATATAAAATATACTACAAAAATCAAAAGAAGTTTTATCCAGAGATTGGTCACATGACTTGAATTGGGTGTAAACAAATTTTAGCTGAATAGGTTGATTTAACCATAACTTTAAACAAAGATTGTGCCACCCTGGGACAGAAAAACTGGTGTAAAAAAGTTAATTATTGGTTTATTAAAATTTACAATTTGGCCCCAAATGGCATTTCAGTAGATTGAAACGCTTTGAAATATATTACACATTAGCATCATAGCAATGAAAATGGCAAGTAAATAAATTTGTGAATGAATGAGTGAATGAATAATATATAAGTAAATGAATATAAATAGCAAACAAATGGTTTATCATTGTATCCAAAAAATTAATAAAAAGGTTCATATTAAAACTAATACAAGTTACATATGGGCAACTTACTGCTTGGCCTTGGCCATTGTAATTCATGTCCACTCATCTCACACCATCCAACTGGAAACAGATCATAAGCTAATACATCAAACAGCTGTTCGTTCCGCCCTTCGCCGTCCAGGGTAATCCAAACGTTTCTTCCCAGAACTTGTGTCACTGTTGCGACGCAAATATTCACCGGGTTTTCCTGGTCCACGGCTTCGAGTTTCATTCCGAGTTTGAACTCATGTTCAACGGATTCAACGTGAAAGCAATTCTCGGAAGCTGCAATGGCTTTTTCTAGCTGAAGATATCCTTTCCAAGTGAAGTGACCATTGAAACCTTTTAAGTAAAACATAACTTGTTTGAGAAAAAAAGCGTAAATTAAAAACATAAGCGTAAGTAGTCTGTAGCGTAAGCGTAAGTAGTCTGTGATTGGCGTAAGCGTAAATAGTATGTGATTGGAACATAAGCGTAAGTAATCATTGTATAATTTTGTAATTTTGTAAAAATACGTAAGCGCAAGTAGTCTGTGATTGGCGTAAGCGCAAGTAGTCTGTGATTGGCGTAAGCGCAAGTAGTTTGTGATTGGCGTAAGCGTAAATAGTCTGTGATTGGAACATAAGCGTAAGTAGTCATTGTATAATTTTGTAAAAATACGTAAGCGCAAGTAGTCTGTGATTGGCGTAAGGGTAAGTAGTCTGCGATTGGCGTAAACGTAAGTAGTCTGTGATTGGAACATAAGCGTAAGCGTAAATAGTCTGTGATTGGCATAAGCGTAAGCGTAAATAGTCTGTGATTGGCGTAAGCGTGAGTAGTCTGTGATTGGAACATAAGCGTAAGTGTACGTAGTCTGTGATTGGAACGTAAACAGCCTAAATCGTTTGTAACCGACCACGCCCTGCAGATTATCGAGAAAAGTTAGTCGATTGGTTATGACATTCAGAGTATGTCTACCCTCTTGTTTTGATCATTGGCCTTAATTTTTCGTTTGCAAAGCCAAGCCTCGTTTTCGTAAAAAATACTTTAAACGAAAAAGAGGCCAGACTTGACGAACGAAAAATTAAGACAGTTTTGCCCGTAGAAGTTATTGATCATAAAAAGAGTTCTAGTCACCATATAGCCTGGCGGTTTTTTGCATTTAATCACATTTTTAATAAAGATCGTCTTTTTTTCGTAACGAAAATTCAACCTAATTCGGGAAATGTCTATTGGATCAAATTAGTTTGGTTTCGTTTGCTTGTGTTTTATCTAAAAATATGATTCACCTGTTAATCGGAAATAAACACAAACGTTGAAGAACGCAAAACGCGAATCCGAATTTTGTTTTGCAAGGTGTATTTTATGTAGCAAAACTAATGATTCAAGAGATAAACCTACATTAAAAGCTCTACAAGACTAAAAAATCCATTTGCGTTTACCTCCTAAAAAGAAAGGTTTTACTTTGTTTCCCAAAGGGTTTACTTTGTTTAACAATGGTTTTACCTTATTTACCATAAAGCTAATTCGGAGATAAAGAAATCAAAAGATTGCCCTCTCAGGAGTATGGCATGTAAAGAAGCACCATGTATATGTAAACAAAACGAACTTACCTTTTGGAGGGTGCAACGGCAAATTGAATTTATGACACCATCCAACAGGATAAATGCCATGGCTTTTCTTGTGGCAAATGAATGAACGATCTTCGTGCACCGAGCTACTCAAAAGGTTATCAATTCTGACCAGAAAGTGAATCTTGTCAAACACTCTCACGACTGTGGCGCAACAAATAGAAGTCGGGTCCACGGGATCCTTTGCTTCTAACTTCATTCCAATTTTGAAAGAATGCTCTTCTTGTGTAGGGCGATCCTGGTGAAAGAAACGATTTCTAAATCTCTGGATATGATGGTAAAAATATTAGTTAATACAATAGCTATCTGTTTTTTAGTGAACGTTATAAATTGTTGCCAAAATTTCTCGTACGTATCTCATTGATCGCAAAATACTGTCTTGACTTGTGGACTTTGCGTAAATTGTGACAAACGTCACTGTCCTTAAATACGTTTTTTATTAAAGATTGGCTTATGATTTGGTGTATACACTAACATCATAAGCAGCTGCATGCTTCGGTGCACAGCAGTTGGATAAAAAGATATTCAAAGCTACAAAATAAGTTAATTCTGACATATATATATAAACAAGCAAAGGTAGCAGACTACGTGAACGTTTTAACGAATGTAACTGCAAACTTTTTCAACAAGAAGGCCTTATCTTTCCAGAAAAGAAGGCTTTTCTTTCCAGCGGGAATTTGGGCCTTTTCGTTAACTAGGAAGAAAGCCTAACGGATTGGTGAACAAGTTCACCACAATTTGAAACAATATTTGTCATAACAAACCTTCAGCAACTCTGTGAGCAATTCTTTCTCCCAACATGTCATCAGTCTTCTCTCAAGCTTTGAGTCTGGCCACTGCTTTTCTGATATCGTTTTCAGCACATCTGCACAAAAATAAAACATTAATTTTATCAACTTTCACCGGTACAAAATTTCGCACACATTTCGCAAACATTTTCTGCAAAATGCAGAATGCTGCGTTGGTACTTCCTTTTTCACAGTTTAAAAAAACCCTTTGAGTTCATTTCTTAATGGTGCACACATACGGTTTTCCCCATTTTGCCATAGGGCAATGAGCTACATATTATAATTTTCCAAAACATAATATTACCTCGTGGTGGTCTCAACGTCAGTCCATAAACATAACCATGGCCAGGCTCGAAGAGTCGTGCACTCAGATAGTAACACCATATTTCTCCGGTGGAATCTTCTGTGCCTTTGTACTGCAGTCTCAGTCGTCCCGCATATATTTCGCTAATCGTTGCAACCCAGTAAAACGAGGGATCTTCTTTGTCTATAACTTCTAGCATCATTCCAACTACCAATTTGTCAATAGGCCGCTGTCTCTGTAAAACAATTCAATTTGCGAATTTTTCTGTTAATCTGTGCCTATCGACCCAAACATTGTCAACTGATTTGCTTGAACATAATCCACGAAAGTGTTATGCTTTGATTCATCAAATTAAAGAAAATTTTATCAAATTCAAGAAACTTTCATATCCAAGAATTTTTATTCTTGGATATTCTCGAATGATCTTCTTCAATTACAAAGGCCATTCAGACAGAGGTATCCGGAAATTTGGAAATTGGGAATTTCTTGTAACTGTAGGTGAAAAACAACAACAGCAACAACAACAACAACAACAATCTACGTAGAGCCCGTTACCTGAAAGTAACACCTGTAAGAACAGCAAAAAATACGTCATAGAAAGCAGTGAAGTGAAATAAAAATAAAGTATCGGCGTTTCATACCTTGTTGAAAAGATGTTCTGCAGCTTTCCTCGCACCAGTAAGGTTCTTGATCAAATAGTCATACCAACTTTTCTCTTTGTGTTGTATAGCTATAAGAAAATACGGAAATCATATGTTCAGAAGATATTTCAAAAGTTTATAGTTGCAACAGTAATATATCATATTCTACGTTGTCGCTAATTTTCGTATGAAGTTGCGAAGGAAAAAATAGGCAAATGTTCACATTTGCATGATGCATGTTTTCCGAGAAACGAAAATTATTCGCCTTTTCAATGATTAATTCGCCGATAAACGAAAAGAGTTCGTGACATCTGTTGTCAAAACATGAGTAAAAGTTCCTTTTATCATTCTTATTTTTCCGCTTTCACTGAGATCAAAAGTTTGTAGACTCTTTGGTTTTGTTATGTTTAACAAGTCAAGTAGCTTCTCGCCAAACACTCGTCTAGTGTAAGCAAACACAATAACCCTTAACAAAAGTCATTACAAAAACATTTGCAGTAATTAGCACGCTAAAATTTCTGTTCTTCTTCCTTTAGCTTTTAATTTTTCACTAGATCTAATTGTCCAATATACTTTCGTCGTCAATTAAAAATATGGTGAAAACTATTCCGAAAAATTCATAGAATACGCAATATTTTTGACAGAAGATAGAGTAGTAATTGTCCCTTTGGGGTGCACTCAAACGAAATAAATGAATACAGTTCTGTAACAAGTCAACCCCACGGCACGCATGCATATATAGACCTGAAAAAACCTTCATCTTAAATATCAAATCAGTGTTTTTGGCGCTGCATCTGCCAAATTTATCACAGTACTTCAGACATACGAAATAGAATCCTTAAAATACTGTTATTTAAAGACAAGAGATTTTCTACCAATTACTTGCACAAAGAATCAAACAATTTAAAAATAAAAGATCTATATAATTTAAAAATCTTAAAAATAATGCATAATGTGCATCATCAAAAAGAGAATTTTCCTGAGTTCTTCAAAACGTATTTTAAAACAAATGAACATAAACATAATTATGACACCAGACAACGTAAACATTACATGATAGTAAAGGCAAAGAAACATTGGGGTGATAAAATGCTAAACAAAGCTGCTCAATTATGGAATAAACTCAATAACACTGCAAAATACTAAAAATCATAAAATGTTTTCACATAGATTAAAACGAGAAATGATATCAAAATATTAAAAGAAATAATGATAACTGTGTATCAAACCAAAGCCTCTTATAGTTGATTATAATATTATTACATATACCCATATACTTATACCAAGTTTATCGTACTTTTGCATATTTTTTACTGTTATTGTTAATCTTCATGTATTTGATATTTTTACAGATTTTATTTATTGGCCCCAGCAAGATAGATAAGCTTTGCTTTCCTTGGGTCAAATGGTTTGCAAAATTTATTAATATTGTAACTTTTGCATACTATGAATAAAATTGAATTAAAAACAAAGTCAACCCAGATCGGAGAATATAGCAGGAAGAAAATTGTTTCTTACTGTAAAAGTTTTTCATCTTCGGTACTTTTCTTTGAACATTAAAAATTGAACCAAATATTATTTATTTGCAGATTATAAATTTTTTTGGACATGGACCCTTCTGTCATAAGAAAGACACAAGATACTCTTGGAAAAGTCATAAAGAAACCCCCACTAACGGATAAATTGTTGAACAAACCCCCATTCAGATTTCTTCATGACATCATCACTGAAGTAATAAAAACTTCAGGTGTACTCAAAGGTCTTTTCAAAGCTGATGAGTTAAATTCTGACAATGTAAAGGTGAGATTGTTTTTTTTATGTTTTTAAGCAGTTTTAAAGTGAACCATTTTGTCTCAGATGATTTCCAATGCATGTGGCTTATGGACTAAACACTGGCTTTCAAAATTACAATGTAGCCATAAATCAACAATTATTATTTTAACTTCAAAGTGCTTTTGAGACATCGCTATTCACTGGATTTGAAGATGATTGCAACAGGCTAATGTTACATATTTAACACATCCTTTTCTAAAACATCCTATAAAATTAAACTGCTCTCCTCAAAGTTTGTTTTTTTGTTGTTCTCACTGAATCCATGTGAGAATGTCTCGCCTGAACAGTAAGAAGGAGATAAATGCATTGCTTGTCTGCCAAAAATCTTAGAGCCAGGCCTGGCTATTTTCATTTGTACACCAATGATAATTCATAGCCTTGGCCTTTGGAATTGTTTCATCTATCCCATAATTGTATTCTTTATTATTAAATGTTTAGGACAAAGAAGCAAAAATGATCTTTCTTCAAAAAGCAATTGATTGTGTTGGTATGTACCTCTGTCAATGGTCTGTTTTTTTGCTAATTTGATTTTATAAAATTATGAAACAATTATGAACAGCAATGATTTTTATTCCACTGAAAAATGTTTAACCTTTTTTAAATTCTTGCAACTCATCATCAGATCAGAGATGTAAAATTGTGTAAGAGATAAGGATTCAGGCTTTAAGAAATCAAACCAAGCTACCACAGCATTTAGGGGACATTTTGGATATGATGAATGTAATTTAAAAGAAATGAGGATTCAAGAAAACATTGCAATTTGCAATTTCTTTGAAAAGATTTCACACATTCTATCTCAATTGTCCGCAAAAACTTGCTTTTCTGTTCATTTTATTTAGATTAATGAATTCAATGGCGTGAAATCCTTTGGATTCAGATAATTTTACAAATTAGTTTGCAGCTAGAAATTTAAACATTGACGAGACGATAATGAATTGATTGAAAATGATTATTTTTGCAGGCATTTTAACAGGACAGGTATTGTCAGTGCGACCTTCAAAGATTGTCGCTGGTCATGAGCCTGAAAAGACAAATGAGTTTTTACAAGCATTAGGAAAAGCATGTATGAAAAAGGTAAGGTTCATTTCATTTTACCGAGCATCAGAATTGCAAATAAACGATCTATTTCAGGTTATTGAGCAAGAAGAAAATAAGATATATTTGGAAAAATTTAACTTTGTTTCATCTGAAATTGGTCGCAGTAAATACTTGGATGAAAAAATCAAGTCAGTGCTGTTGTATTGGTCTGATAAATGGACATTACCAGTAAAACTAGAGAAAGCTATTGCTAGTGTGTATACACAAATGCTGTGGATGGCGCTAAAATGTCAGTTTGGAAAGACCAGACCAATAACATAGACCTCTACGAAGACCTCTCGGGAGCGACAGATAGAATATGGGATATAAGTTTGAAACTGACCGGACATTGTGTCAGGCATCCAGAGCTATAGCAAGCCAACTCATATTATTGAAGCCGAAGAGGGGCACTGTGAAGCGGGGAAGAAAACGTGAAAACTTAATGCTGGCTGCAATGTGACACAGGAGCCGGCAGTACTGCAGAACTGAGGACTCAAAATACTGGACAGGAAAGTCTGGAGAAGAGTGATTCTCAGGTCTTGAGTCTGTGCTGGATGATCTGTGCTCTCGTATTGCATCGCATCATGTGCACAGGATATTGGAAAAAGGTGAAGAATCTGAAAGAAGAAGAAAATTTACCAAATAAATGTTTGGAAAATTTTTAAGGGGTTGGGAGATTAAAGTTGTTATGATTTTATATTAAATTTTACAGTAAATTTTTGTTATTCAATTTTCTGAATAGATGGATAGTTCTGATGCAGTGAAAAAGACACTTGCGGGAGACAAACCAGCTTCCGCAAAATCAAGGTAATTTTTAAATCCGTGTTTTGAAATGTTGAACTCACACCTCACAGTTTTTATTTCATTTCCAAGAATAATGATATTGAGAAATTTTATTTTCAAGATCAGCCTACCATACCAGGTGACTCAAAATGAAGTTGCGCTGTTTGAAAAATCACCAAAACTTGACTTTCTTACGAAATTCAAACATTTCTTTTTCAGCTAACGTGGATGGGAGATCACATTAATTGTAAATGTTGCTTCTATGTTCAAAATATGAACAAATTATGACGTAATTTTGACTTGAAAACCATGACTTTGAGCTATGCTTCTTGAAAAATTTCACAATTTGAAGAATAAAAGTCAGTAAGAGTATATGATATTTCTACGTCATAATTCAGTAACCGAATAAAAACGATGCGGGAGTTTTTTACTTTGTATCAAAACCATGTGGATTTTAAAATGGCAAAATTGCACCATCATTAAGGAGTTGGCTAATTGTTTAATATTGTTACAATTAAATTAGCCTATCGTGTCCATCGTAGTGAAAAAATGAAGTTAATTTGTTACACACTCTATTTTTTATAATTTTTTTAACGCAGCATATTCATTTGTGGCCACCAGTATTAACTGAAAATTGTTGTTTAATTTATGTAGTTGAAAATTTTGCAAAGAAAGTTCAGAATTTATATATTTCGTAATTATTTTTTTAGAATTAAAGAAAGCACTCGGTCTGCTGGATCAAAAAAAGAAGTAGAAAAATCAAAAGAAAAAGATACAAAAAAGGAAGATAAAGTAAATATTGAAAAATTATGATAAAAAAAATTTGACACAACGGATAGGAACTTTAGGTAGTATACTTAATAATTTAATATATACTTTTTGCTAGTTGGCTGCTAACGCCAGCAAAAAGCTGTGTACTTGGTTAAGTTTTTATCATCATTTTGATATCATTTTACAGGGCGGTGATGGTAGGAGGGAGAAATCGGGAACAAAAGGTGGCAGAGAAGAAAAAGACAAAGGAAAGAAAAAAGAAAAGGGAGGGGAAAAATCAAAAGAATCTGAGAAGGAACTTGACTCTAATTTAGGAAACAAGGTAAACAGATTAATGGAATAGTTTGTTTAATATAAAAGTTTCAAATTATTTGTTTTAAATTTTTAGCATGAAATGTTTTGAGATTTTCGTAATTTAATTGTCATATTGTTTATTTAATTGTTATTATAAAAATTCTGTTGAATGTTTTGAATTTATTTTCAGGCAGAAACAATATCACAATCACCAACAAATAACAGAGAAATTGAGGTATATTTGAATCTTCAAAAGTTTTAAACGCAATGATATTTTGTGGCAAATATGTATATATATTCACAGGAAATTCATACTTTTTAAGCATCATAAATGGTCTGACAAACACATAAGTCAGAAAACCTCACATATGCCAACCACTAGGTCACCCAGCTACCATGCTCTTACCAACAATCCATCATTACTTATTTTTGCTGTATTATTCATGCCAGTATCTTCACGTAAATTGTGGATATCCGTTCTCCTCCTCCTCCTTCTTCTGTTTTCTCTACCTTCAGTTGGTTCTCACAGAACAAGGTCATTTTAAATCTCTTCTCTGTGCTTGATGCAGTGTCCTGCCAAATTCATTCGTCTTTTCGTGATCTTTTCTGAAACTGGAGGGATATCTTGATATATATCTTTGTTCGGCGGTTTCTGCTTCCATGATACTTTTACAGTAATGCGTAGCATACTCGTATAGGAGCCATACATTTTCATCATTAAATTTTAAACTTAAGATTAGATTTTGTATTTCGGTTATTGATGAGTTCAAGTGCAATCCTACTTATTTTCCCTTCTTTGTACCCCGTTCTATAGCTCTTGTGCTGCCTGGATGTCTTGTGTAATCAGCATCATGTCGTCTGCAAAGTCCATGTCAGTGAAGAGTCTACTCGTGGTATTTTTCTACTTTTTCTGTGATGCAAATGAAATCCCAATTTCTTCTTCCTTACCTTTTATAGTCTATCTCATTGCATAGTCTAGAATAATGACTATTAGGTAAGGAACACGAGTATCTCCTTGGCTAGAATAGTCTTGCAGTAGCTATTTACAGATCAAAGCATCTAACGTTCGTTTAAGTTTTTTATTTCAAGTTAATTCCATATCTTTTAAAGGATGAGGCAGGAACAAGTACAAAAATGCCACGGCCATCATCGGCAAAAGGACAACGGAGACGACCACCAAATAGTGAAACAGGTAGCTATTCTAATTTAAAACCATAATTATAGACATGTTTTGTATTTATTGTATATATATATATATATTTAATTGTCGCGTGGCCAATAAGTTAAGACGCTGTGTTTCGAAGCAAAACTCTCTGCGATGGTGCGGGTTCTATCGCGAACTATCTTTTTGAGGTCGATAAATTAGTACCAGCTCAGCTGGGTAAGAGGTTATAAAACCAAGGAATGGAGTGGCGCCCTTCCCTCCTACCTGCCATGGGTAATGGAGTGGCGCCCTTCCCTCCTACCTGCCATGGGTAATGGAGTGGCGCCCTTCCCTCCTACCTGCCAAGGGTAATGGAGTGGCGCCCTTCCCTCCTACCTGCCATGGGCAGCAGCAAACGAAAGAGGAGCCTTCGATCTGGCGGTCGACCAACTTACATAATTTCTTACTTATATATTCAATTATATTGTTAATTATGGATTCGTTTGTGTAATATTTTTCATTGCTATACCTCTGTTGATTTTCTTTATGACATTGAATTTATACTTTGCAGAAAAAGATGATAAAGCACCAACTGATGGTAAATTAGAGTTTTTTTAAAATCATTATTTATTAACATTGAAAATGTACAGTGCAACATATTAACAACGCAAAAAGGAGTATTTTCTTTAATAAACAGAAATTGATTTTGTAAGACGATAACCACTTACAATTAAAGTTGATATATTTTCATTTATTTGTGAAGAAAATTTATGGAATTTATTTATGGAGCGCTCAGGGACATGGACGTTAATATTTACAACAGAAAAGTATTTATGACAAATATTTTGCGGTCTTTTTGCTTTACATGTCCTTCGTGTTCTATCTAAGTCCCAGAGGCCAAAGTGTGTTTCGTAAATGTTTGGTGGCAAAAATGATCATCAGAAGTTTTAAACTTTGACTCACCCCCAAAGTCTTTTCTTTTTCAGAAACATATTTTTTTAATTAGCCCTTTATTTTTTCAGAAACTGTTGTTGAATCTGGTAGTTTAGAAACGAAAGAAGAAGCAAAATTATTGGATGAAGATTCAACTTTACGACAACCTTCTGCTTCGTGAGTTTTAATTTTTTGATAAATTATTTCGATAAAATTATTGATTGTAAATCATATTCATTTAATTAGATATTCCCATTGCACATACTTCGATGTTTTTTTTAGGTTTAGTTGCTTTTGATTGCTGATTTAAAGAAATAAGTAAACTCATACAAAATTGACTTCGACTGCAAGTATTTTTTATGCTAAAACTTGCTAAGGCATCATTACTAAAATTATAATATTTTGCTAGAAAGTTTCTCAAAATTAATTTTTGAATTTTTGAAGGAAGCGTTCATTTCGACCAAGCAGTGCAAGACCAGCTCCACCAAAAGTGAAAAAAAATGACGAAATACAAGACCCTTTACCAAGGTATGAGCATCATTGATATTTTATTAAATTCTTTAAAAGTATATATAAAAAGAATGCAATTTCCTTAATTCGAACGAGGAAGAAGAAATGACACCTAACTCCTTACTGGAGAAAATTATGAATTATTATGAATATTTACTCTTGGTTTTTTGACGAAACAGACAAATTACTGCCTTTATTTTAGTTTTATTTAATAAAAAAATAAACATTTCATTGTGATCATCTACTATAATATTTGACATTAGTCGTACTATATTTATTACTATATTAAACATTTTAATCATTTTGCATATGTAGTATCTTATTGTTATTAATCGTTACATAATCATTTATAGTCAATTTTATTTTTGTTCTGTTATGAATGGCCCAGGCTGGTTAAGCTCCTGCTTTTCCTGGGTCATGTAGGATATATTTGTATACTTTTTATATATCTTAATCTTATATATAAATTTTGAATTGAATTGAACTATGTAAAATTTTTACTACGCGTAGGCTATATTATTCTTAATTTTTTAAATTAATTATAAAATTATGAAATGTTATTATTCGACTCATTACAATATTTTTACTTGAAAAACAGGTGTGCAGTGATAAAACAAAATGTTTTTAAATATTCAGTAGGGTTTTAAAGATAAAACAAAATGTTTTTGAATATTCAGTAGGGTTTTAAAGATAAAACAAAAGCGTTTCAAAGAGTTTTATTAATACGATGTTTTAATTTTTAATTAATTTATCAATATACAGGGTGGAATCTGGTAAACAACTGAACACTGTAATTATAGACAATATGAAAGATGATGATGATGATGATGATTTGTTTGTTGTCGAAGATAACTCACAGAATGAATCTTTCCTTCACGTGGTATATACATATATATATATACTTGAATGTTTTTGGTACAAATTTTGCTTTAGATCAGTATCGTTTTGTTTTCATATCAGAGACAAGAGCATTAATTTCTTTGAGTGACTGAGTAGGTTTGCAAAACCAGTTCAGTTCAGTTCATATATATATGTTTTTACTTTCTCTACAACACACAATCTAAGTTACAAAAATAAATACTAGTTGTTACAATAATAAATAGAGTGAAAAATACAATAAAAAGTATAAATATAATTACAAAGATTGGGTTGCATAAAAAAGAACTATTTAATGGAGGAGTTCTTTGCGTACGTTAACTAACGAGAAAAGAGCAAAACTTACTGAGTTGAGAAGATTTTTTTAAATTTGCTGAACAATTATCGCAGCGATAACCTAGTACACTACAGTTCATTATGATGTTTACTTAGACTTAAAAACCTGGACTTTGATTTTACGCCTCGTAATTATATTTCAAACTTCAAACAATGACAAATTCGAACTTCGATTTAATGTATCCCAACAAGTTTGGATTTCCAAGTCCAAAATTTGTATCGTAATATTAACAGTCTGGTTTTTACTGGTGTTTACTGTGTGCAAATAGTTAGACATATTTCGATTCTTTTTAGAGATTCTTACGTTTTAGGGACCAAATGTTGAGTTATTTTAGGACATTATGTAGGGAAAAGGAAATAATAATTTTAAAACTCGTATTTAATTTTAATTATTAAGTTTAAATTTCATATTTGATAGACAACTGGAGATAATGATCAAAACGAAGTCGATGATGGTCAACATGGTGAGTTAGTAATTGATTTAGAAAAAAAGAATTTAAATTTAATATGAAATTATATATTTGTTTAACTTAAACATTTCTAAAGTTTCTCTGTAAAATCTCAAGGTGGTGCTTGGAGGGAAACTTGAAAATAGCTCACATTAGCTTTCAACCCTAGAGTCTTTTGAATAATTATAAAAGTTAATGAAACTATGTAACTAATGTAACCATGCACATAAATTGATATTAAATTATTGATGAATGAGCAAGAAAATCAACAGAATAAAATAAAAAGTGGAGACTGAGAATTTAATAAAACATTCTTACCGTTACTATATTTTATACTGGATACATATCACAACAAATAAATATATGAGACGTTAGCATTTCTGCTTGTGTATGACACTTTGCTATTTTGCTAGATGAGACATTAGCGATCCTGCTGGTGCATAACACTTTGCTAGACATGACATTAGTACTTCTACTTGTGTATGACACTTTGCTATTTCAAACACGCGGGCAGTTGGCTTTTTAAGGGTTTTTCCTCTTTTCACTAAAGTTCTTGTCATTGAAGTTTGGGTTTTCCTCACTTCAATGATAAGACATTTTTTATAATTTGCTAAAGATAGTAAGATCAGTGTTTTTTTAGATCATGATATTAAAGACGTGTTTTTTCACGGCAATGATTTAATCATATTTTATTAGGAAGTTTAGTAAAGAAAATGCTTGATAGCAAGAGGGATGCTGAAATTGTACAATCGAAAGGGCTCCAGAACAAGGTTTCAATTTTTTATATTTCATAAAGTTATCTTTTAACTTTTCTGTCTTTTATTTGCATTTAATGTTTACATTTTTTGTATGAATTTCATACGTGAGAACAGCTTTTGTTTGAGTAAAATAAACTACAGTTACTACCATTGTGAACTGAAACACTATTACTGTTTATGGTTAAAAGTCTTAATCCTATTTCTCTTGTCCATTTTTGTTTTTTGGTTTGCTTTAAATATTATCTCTTTACAGGATAAGCCTATAATTGATGCAACTAGAAAAAAAGAGAAAGAATTGGCTCAAAAAGAGGTTATTTAACAATTTAATGGAGTTTAGAAATGTTTTTATTATTATTTAAAAAATCGTAACTCAAAATTACAAGCAATCAACATAACTATAATCAATAACTTTTTAATTATTTAAATTTATGTAATGACACAAAGGAAAAATGTTTGTAGCTTTAATGAGTTATGCATGCATGATGACGTCAAAAACATAACTAAGCACTCTTAATAAAAGATTAAAAACAAGACATTTTATGCCATTTTCGGTAGACAACGAGATTATAAAAATATGAACAAATCGAAATAAATTACAATCACAGCAGAAATTACTATATTATTCTGCAAAAAATTTTTTAATTTTTTTTTCTAATGTGATTGAAAAATCAAGGTTTGAATTTAAATATATTTTTATCGTGTTCGTGATAGACCTGTTTATAAAATCAAATTTTAAGAATGGAATAACTCCGTGTGATGACAATTAGAAATTAGAAAACAGGGATTGTCGGTGTTTCTAAAGGGCAGTTTGGCCTAGTGGTTAAGGCGCCGGACTCGTAACCTCAAGGTCGTGGGTTCGAATCCCACCAAGGTCATACTTACTGCGAAAGTGTGAGGAGAGCTGCTAACTCTCTGTAATTCCAGGC
>JAYJMH010022583.1:0-19129 GCA_036873815.1 Phacellophora camtschatica
ACGGAACGGAACGGAACGGAACGGAACGGAACGGAACGGAACGGAACGGAACGGAACGGAACGGAACGGAACGGAAATATTCTACTTTGGAGTCATGTCACAAGTTTTCATAAGATATCCTCTTTTACCAAGTCTAGACGTGAGCTTTTCTCTCCTGTTGTTTTAGTGTCATTGCCTTCAAAAAGCAATTAAATTTTATTGAATCGTTGTGTGTTACCATTTCAATGATCAACATTGTCCAAATGTTAACCGTAAAGCTTCTTTGCCAAAAAAACTAATTTTCAGAAGTACATTAAAAAGCCACCCACTGGTGTTGAGAAAACCCAAAATTTCAAAACTGACAGTTGAAATGTTCCTCGAGAGTTCGAAGTAGCGGTGTTCAATTTTATAGTTTTTTGGGACATCTGGTATACCGTATATACATAATATATATATATATTGTATATTTTATTCATTATTTATTATTCATCATTGACAGCTCGTGGAGACGAAAGCCCAAAAGTGAATACAAGTCGTGTTTCATTGCCGTTTCTGTCTCGGACGAGTGAGTCAAGAACATCTGATGACAGTGGAAGTAATTCTAGTAGTTTACGAATGAGTGTTTCAAATTATTCAGCATCTTCTAGCCCATTTAAAAGCATACAACCAATCAATGGCGAAAACATATCCACGTTATCGATCAAGTATGTTAATTGAAGATCCACTTTTATCTTAATGTTGGTAGATTTTTTCCTCGTGTTTTTATATCGTCATCGCAAACGATTAAAAACTAATGAAATATTAACATTATTCTGTACCACGATCCCCATCCGGAAAGTACTCAAAGCCATCTAACTCGCGAGTGGGGCTTACAATTGAACAGGAATATTTATTTTCAAAATAAAAGGAAAAAGGCAGGGTAGGAAGAGGGGTTGCTGCGATTTGAGAAAGGACTCAAGACCATCTCACTCCTTTGATCTCAACTACGTTTAAGGGTGGATTTCCGTAAAGAAGCAGCATACATAATGCTTTTAAATCAAACTTTGTGATGCTAACCCAGAAATTTCTGTAAGTTTCCCAAATTGATATCTGCACACCAAATTAAACCTTTCGCAGTGCTGAATATTTTTGCAACCCAATGTTAGTTTCAATGCTTGTACGGTACGTATTAAAGTTACTTTTGAGTAAATAGGTATATAAAGATATACATATTGCCATACCTATAAATACTACCTATAAATTAGGCCTATAGGTATACTATGCATACCTATAAATATTAAAATACTGCCAAATAAATAGGTATATATTTAAACCCTGAACCTGCATAATTGTTGATAAATGAAACCTTCTCTTAAACTTAATTCCTTGAATATTGTTACGTACTGGACAGCTCAGAAGAACGTATCTACGTTTGAAAAGCTGCTGTGGAGGCGCTTTAGTTTTGATAATTCTTTTTTTGCTTGAAGAGTATGTAAGAGGTTTCAAGTTAAAGTTTAATACCTTGTTTGCTAAAATCTACTTAGTAATATCTGAACTATACTAAAGAAAAGCCAGCGTTAATGGCTTTCTCGAAGACACAATGTAGGTATTTTCAGCAGCAGCAGGATTCCTTATATCCAACTATAAATTGAAGCATCTTATATCAAATTCAAGCAAAAGTATAATTATCAAAACTGAAGCTTCTCCGCAGCAGTTTTACAAATGTGGGGGCATTTCGAATGAGTATTTCAAATTTGAATTTATTTCAAATGTGTATGAATCGAAATTTTACAAAGCTTATTAATTTTCTGTTAGACTTACTGCTGGTGCACCGAATACGTTGTTCTACTATGCAAATTGTAACAGATCAAAAGGATTATTGTTATGCCCTGCTGCAAGTTGTTCTGATATCATAAACAAGGAGGTTTTGGATAATTTTTACAAGGCGTGTGAACTCATTAGAAGAACTTTCAGTCAAAATTCTGTAATTAAAACTGATAGCATGCAGGTATATATGTTTTTTTGCTAAAAGGATTAACCCCCATGTTTATTTATACTAAGCAAGAGAATCCTATGTAAGTTTCTTTTAAGCAGGGGGTAGTAATGGAAAGTCAAATCAATGAAAGATTATATCATGTTAAAACTTATAAAATTAACCAAAAACATTTTGCACTTACCCCCCCCCCCCCCTCGAAAATGTTATGTTTCACAATGTTTATCAATGACCCTCCAACAAATTCTGTAAAACTTATAACAAACTTTCACTGTAAAGAATAGATTTCAAACCTTCAAAGCAATGACAAACGAAACAATGAAGTTTTACTTTTTTTGGTTTATTTTGATTTGATTTAGTCCACTCAGAGGTGTGAAATCTATTCTTCCAAATAGCAAACTGTATTGTCATATTGCCAAACTGTTTGGGCACTCAATTTTTTGTTTCTCAAAATTTCACCTAGCTAGGAAGTCAATCTTTTGTTTGAACTGCATTCTTTTTTTAGAATGGAAAATATGATCCAACGAATTCTGAAAACATTTATGAGCAAGGACTGCTTTTCCGACAGAAACCTAAGAAAGTTAATGATGTCAGAAAGTCACAAAATATTTTGAAATATTGGGTCGTTGGGTGAGTCATTTTGCATGTATATATATATATATATATATATATAGATTTATCTATGCCACTAATTTTACGCAGCAAATGTACACAATTTTCCCGATAATTGTGTGCCTGTTGCAAATTGCTGCCTCGCATATTGACACAGTACAAGAAACTAGCAATTTGAGTTACGCAATTCTTATGTAAAAGGAGCAGCAAACAACAATAACAACAACAATAATTAATAAAACATGAACAAATGCCACACTCGATATGACGCCACCTCCACCGCCACTTTACCTCCAAAATGTTATTGGAGTGACTAATGACTTCATAATGAATAGTATCCAGAAAAATAACCCCAGAAAAGTTTGAGTAAAATACAAAAATATGTAGGACTATTTTGTTTACTTAGGTGAAGACACATGTTACTCGCCCTTACTTCATGTAAGGTATACTTAGGCATAGTAGTGAGTTTAAGCAGCAATGGCGGCAACGTCAGTTGAAACGTCATGTTAAATCGCCAAAATAGAACCCATTTCCCATTTTCTTGGGTAGCCATTTTTCTTACTTTTTCCACATCAACAAGGTTAATATATTTCAGAATTCGGGAAGTGGCAACACCTTTGGTAATTTCAACTAGTTTTACTGGGAGCGGCCATAACAAAAGAATACGAGATTGTTGTTGACATTGCCCTCGTCGCTGCTTAAGGTCCCTAGTAACTTCTCCGAAACGGTGATGTGGCTTGGTATCTTGCATATATTATACAATCGAAAATTCTGAATTTAGAAATCTAGATTTTCCAGCTAGCTTCCAACAGAAAACTACTGTTATTCTCATTGTGGTGTATCTACTATTTGGTATCTTTGTTTTAACAAAATTTGTTTTTATTTTATAGACGACAGCTTGGCGATGATTTACGAGAATTTTTTGTCTGCTTTCGTGATGGTGTACCACAATCTGTTATTGAACTTGCTTTTAAATTTGGATTTGGTACTGTCATGTAATTAGACCAGTTATAAGTAGTTATCAATGTTGGGTTTAATAAATATTTAAAATGTGTTGTCACTATTAATTAACATTTCCAATTTGGAATTTAATTTCAGGCGAAGCTAACTTTTGAAATTTGGGGAAAAGGGCACGCTTAATTTATTAAGGTTGGATAATCAGATGATTGATATTTTTCTCTGTGCCATTAAGAAATGGATATGGGTTTTCGTCAACCAACAAAAAGGGCTATATTGTGTTATAGGTGTTAAAAGTAGGTAGTCTTTGAGATTGTCATTGTTAAATATTCATATCAGTGTATGTAATAGTATATTCATATATGTATATTTAGCATCAGGATAAAAGCATGTAAATAGTTTAAGATTTTTTATATATTTGAAAATTGTTTCATTTTTGTAAAGTATTTTTAGATAACAAAGAAAGTAATATATTTTGTAAATATCATTTGTATAGAGATCTATGTTAATTTTACAGTGAGTTTATTTCTGTTACTTCTTCTTCTAAAGATTTATTTCAAACGCTTATTTACAATTTTATGGTTCATGACCACGTTTAATATGAAAATGCTGTTCACTTTTAATTGCAATTAATTTTGAATGAACAAGGAATGAACAAGGAGCAGCCACACTTGCACATCTTTACTCTCTCTGTTCAGCTCGATAAATCGTGTTGATGATCGGATAATTTTTGCTGTATGTAAAGGGCGGGAACCCTAAAATCTATACCATCTCTTGCTATTCAACTCATAATTTCAGACCAGAGGAAGGAGTTGATGCTTGATGATTCTTATTGGCGGGGATATGAATGCTCATCTTGACAATACTTTCTCCTATCACGATAAAATGAACGAAAATGGTTACCACCTCCACGACTTTCTAGAGCATTCCAGAAGCTTGCTCATCAACTATGGACATGGAGGTCCCCCAAAGGAAATCTGGCCTATAATAATAAGATTAGATCATAGTCAATAGAAAAACTTAGATTAGATCGTAATCAATCAAACAAAGATTAGATCATAGTCAATAGTTTTTCTATTAACTATGATTAGTCTTCGAATACTGGAGAGCACATGCAAATAACGTGGACCTGGGCGCCAAAGTAGGCGAAGAATTCTCATCCAAGCTTAACTCACTGCCCACATGTAATCAGGCATACCCCTCAAAGTTTGTGTCAATCTCTAACGAAGTGGGCAAAAAGCTGTTGCCTCCCAAACCACTGGCTTCCCTAAAAACAATTGACAGTAACCCGGTTGTTTCCGCTCGGAAAGCTACACTTAGATCTGCTAAAAGAGACGTATAGAAGTGTCAAGCAAATCTACGTAGATCATTTGAAAATTATGAGGATAAGCGCGTCAACAAAACCTTCAAAAGTTTGAAAATCACAAATCAGCTAATGAAGTTTAAGATGCTTGGAAACTAGTAAAAGACCTGTCAGGATTCGTCAAATATCATCTTCATTGATGGCGAAAATCGGCTTGAGACATGGAAAGACATTTTAAGAACTTTCTGAATACAGACTAACAGCAATCTAATGATGAGGTTCAGAGGTATCGCAAGCACAATCGTCTCCTCTTCAATCCAATTCGCCCTGTCTTTTTAGACTGATGCGTAATTTTGGAAATTCGTCAATTTCGTTGAAAAATAACGTTATGTGAATCATTGGGAATAGTGATCCGGTGGTCCGGGTTTTAAATTGGTATATTTATTTTATTGATGACCAGCCTCGTTTTCGTAAAATGGTGGGCTTTTTAATTTTAATTTTTAATTATTTTCAATGTTGGCGGAGCAACAAAAACTGACATGAAATTGTGTTTTGAAGGGTGGCGATATGAATAAAATTTTCAAGACCATCGAATGTGACGACGATGGCTGATAGTGTAAAGCAACTGGAAGAATATTTGAAAGATTCTGGGTTTTATTACCAGATCAAAAAACATGCATTGGTGAGAAAGCACAGAGAGAGGATTTTGTTTTGATTGACGACGTTTTTTTGGGCCTAAAATAAAATGTCTTCTATGCTTATCTATGAATATTCACTCAATAAATAAAAGTCTTTAAAATAGAGATTTTGGGTGAGATCTGCAGTCAATAGACTTATCTTGCAGAGAAAACAAAAATAAATACTGCACTTGGCCAGTCTGTCTGGAAACTTTGCACTGCACACCGAAGAATTCGATGCGCGTTTTCAGCAAGAACAATAGAACAAAACAAAAACAATACTCAGGCGCCATGTGCAAAGTTTCCAATCTAGCACTTGATTCAATTGCAAAAGTTTGTATAGTATAGCCTTGTTTGTTTTAAGGGGACACACACATCGATTTTGTGATTTAAAACGTCATAATAATAGTGACATTTATAAAAAGACCCGACTGAAAAGTTTGCCTTTCATGGGGACATGTGGGGAACGTATTTCCAGCGCATTTTGTGAGAAAACAATAGAATATTATTAAAAACAATGAAATCCCTGCAAATTCTCCACACATAAATAAAGCTTTACAGTCACACTCACTATTGAAAATGTCATGCAATATATCCAGGATGAATCCTTTATGCTCCCTGCGCCAAATATTAAACAATATAACAGTATATAATAACGATAGAAGAAGGCTTCTCTGCACCAAGATCTTGCTGAAATTAACCCCTAGATTCAGTCTGGCAATATATACCTAAAATGCGATTCATAGACCCCAGATTGGAAAGTTTGACATGCGCTAGCAATAGATTGCCCATCCATGCAAAATAAAACAAACAAAGAAAATGTCACAAATCTATTGTTAATTTGTCTGCAGACTGACTTTATAAACTTTCAAATCTGACATAGACCTATCAATGTATCTCGTTGAAGGTCTTGATCAATCAAATGTATCAATCAAATGCTGGCTTTGAGCTTTATCTGGCTTTGAGCTTTATTTTTAATTATTATGATTTTAGTGATATTTTTTGTACTAAATGATGTACGTTGAATTTGGGAGCTTTTTTTCAGGTGAGCTAGCAAGCTCATTTTGGGTCCATATGTAGGCCAATTCTTGCTGATCACAGATACTGTATGTATCAATATCTATCACAACTATAACAGAATAATTTCAATAAATTTAATTATCCCACTCCGTCTAATGTTTTTTGAAAATTTGTTTTAATCATAGTTTTATAACAAAAATATGGAGTGTTCATTTTAGGTCTAATTGAGTGAATGTGCTTGGGATAGATAAATTGTGCTTGCCTGAACCAATTATGTTTGCTAAAAGTTCAACAGTGAAACAACAAAGACAAACATATATTATGTTATGTTGCCAGCAAATCATTTTCACTTGTTTTTTGAAAAATCTTCAGCCTGAATATCTTTCATTGCTACTTTTATGCAACGCCATCAAAAATTTAAGTTGGAGCGGTGCACCAACCTAGGGCACTGCCTCTCTATCATTATGATGTTGTGTATGACATGCACAAGGAAAGGAATGTATTCCCCACTCAACAACTTTTTAAATTTTTCTCAATTCTCCATTACAGTCTGCATTATATGTATATTTTAGGACCAGCTCACCAAAACTTCATATTCATCAGATATAAAGCAAGATTTGACAAGAAATTTAAATGAATCAGGTGATTTATATTTTTATTCACTTATTTTATCAGTTTGATGTGTTTGGAAGCTTGTTGTATTGGATAAGAAGGTATATACATCAAAGACAGTATTATTTTTGTATGATACTTGAAATTGTTTGAATTTAGAAATATCTTAAAAAATTTAATTCTAGCCAATAAAGATGCTGAACATGATGTCATATATTATATCATTTGCTTCTAGGTTTTGATGTCACTTTGCAGAACAAAGTTTTCAAATATCTCACATAGTAAGTTTTGAATCAAGACTAAATCACCCTTTCAGAAACATATAGGTTTGTTTGATCATAGTAGCCTGAAATGTGGTTGCCGACCTCCCTAATGAAAGAATTGTAAAGATATAGTTAATTGCAGTGTTTTTTATATAGACATCCCAATATTGTTAAACCATATACTTGGTGCAATGTTTTGATCATTACTTTCACACTCAAACATTTTTGAAAATGTTTACTGTATTTACTGAAAATATGCTGTCTTTTCTTTGTATTTTTTTAATTGCAGTTTTTTACTATTTATATTAAAAAATGATCTCAAACTAAATCTTTTTTATGAAACTAAATATTATTACAATTGTATTATGAAAGACTTTGGATGAATGAGCTTTCGATTTTTACCTATCACAAATTGCATGACATACAGTTTAAATTTTTTAGCCCATCAAACAAAGGAAAGAATAAAATTGAGGAGAATGATCAGAAGGAATCATTGAATTATATTAAGAAAGCACAGGTAGGTAATACAACTACATTGACACAAATCATATTTGAGGACGAGAGTATGTTTTAGTGGTGGTGGCAGTGCCAAAGTTGGGTTACCAATTTTGTCTAAATTTTTTTCATCGAATCAGCTTTCTTTCATTGAAATGTCTGAGTTGAAAGGGAGCATTTCCTGAGAAAGAAAACTGCATGGCCATAAAAATTAACATCTCAAGGCCTTGCTCTCAGGCCCATTTTCCTGTCTGTCCTCTGCCTTGTTGGCAGCTTGCCCCACTATTGGCATGTTACTAACTGACTGACTGACATGTGTATTACTGACTTAATTTAAAACAATGTTTTAACGTCTTATTTTATGTCTGTTCTAGGTTGCTTGGGAAAAATGCATCATCAAGAGCATAAATAGCATGTGTACAGAACTGGTTCTTCCACTTGCAAGAAAAGTAAGTTAACATGTTTTATTTTACTTTAAACTCGTGCATTCGAATTCACTATATGGTAATTCTGTTTGCAAGTTTATAATATTGGGAAAATAGGTTGTTGCCTTATGAAAAATAAAATGTGATCATATAAAAAGCATAGAATATTTTATGTTCCTATAAATTTGTTTTATTTCAAGCTGTCAATAATTTAAATACGTTTTTGCAGAGACCACTTAAAGATCAAGATTCATTTTCTTCTGAGTTTAACTCTCTTGCTATTGGTTCACATTACGACGAGGAAGGTATTTGTTTGTTATGTTCTGTCAATTTTAAAATGGTTCCCATCATAATCTGTTTCAAGGTATTTGTGTGTGTGTAGATTTGGAAAAAATCTAGAGAGAGAGGGCATTAAATTTTCATGTTACCATAGAAAAAAGCATTTAAAATTTAAACGCAATCTCAATTTGAAAGCTATAGAGGTAGGCAAGGAGTGAGATCAAACTTCTTAACACCCTATCTGCCCTGAATAAATTTGCCAAAATACTAAAGGTACGTGGCACGCCGGACACTAATTTAAATGAAAATGGGATTTAATGGGATGGTAGATTTTCATAACATAAATACTGTACAAGTTAGTGGAAATACAAGTTGAATGGCTATAGTAGGTTTTATGAGAAGTAATCAGTAAGGACCGAGAGGAATCGATAAATTTTTTCCGAGACTTGAACCGTCCGTAACTCGAGTGAGATGTAGTGCGAAGACGGGTAAACAAGCGTGCCATTACCACTACTCGAGTGAGACGTAGCACGAGACGGGAGAGGAACCTAGTGTCGGCGATTGAGAGGTAATGACATGTGCCCGTGAGAGCGCAAGACAAGCGGTACTCGAGCGAACAAGTCGAGAAGACATAAGCAAACCGTGAGATAACAGCGCTATTTGAAGGAGACAACGCTAGTCGAGAAAGATTAGTGGAGAAGACGGGTGAAGTAGCAAGTGACGGGAATGGACAGGTAATGACGCGTATTCGTGACTTGGCAGCGTTACCTGAAGGAGACAAGTAAATAAGAAGCCGGCTGAAATAGCAAACCGTGACACGCTAGCGCTATTTCAGCGAGACAATTCGAGGAGACGAGTGAAATAGCAAGTGACGTTGATCGAGAGGTAATGCGTACTCGTGACATACCTTGTTTTGCTAAGACGTGAAGAGCTGAGCGAAGGGTTAAGCCTATAGTATAGCAAAAAGAATCCAATTTTTATCAAATTATTAAATTCAATTTTCATCAAGTCATAAAAGTTACCATTACTATATTAATGACAATTATTATGTATTATCTACAGTAAGTATGTTCGGTATGTTAAAGTATTAAATGTACTTACTATGCATACTGCTTTTATAACCCTTTTTTTATAACCATTCGAGTGTGTACTACATATTTCCTTTATAAAGTGAAGATATTTTTTTAGCATCAAAGAAATTAAGACCAGTGTACTCCTCTGCTGATTTTTTTGACGTAAGTATGAAATTTTACTGTAAAAACTATTCTATTAATTAAAATTATAGAAATTATTGCCTTGCCCATGTTTATGCAACTTATGATTATGTTTTGCCGTTTCATGATTTTTTTAAACTTTATAATTGTCCAGTTTTTAGGGCCTTTTTATATTCAGTGCTATATGTTTAAATATTTTTCAGAATTTAGCTTTTTCTGTTTCATGTTTCTTTTAGGCTCTCGTAGCTGTGAAAAACACAAATTATGCTAAAATTGTTGATTCAAGGTATATTGCTATTAAACTTTTGTATGGAATTTGTTTCTTTCTGATGCACTGTGTAGATGAAGCTCGCTGAGTTAGAATTTTTTGAAGTTTGAATGTGTCTGAAGACTATGTGCCAGATGCCTGCTATTTTTCTTTGTTTTTCAACCGATGGGTGGCTTTTCAAAATAATTTTATTGAAACTTTTCACAAAAATCAGAATATCCATCTAGGGACATTGCATTAAACATTTTATATTGTTTTAAGAGACTTGACACTGGAATCTGAGTTTTACTTTTTCTGTGAAGCTACCTGTCATTTTAGATCAAAAAGATAAAATGCTATCCATGTAGTTTTAGTTTCTAGGAAAATTTGACATTTTGAAGAAATTTTTAACCAATTCTCATGGTAGTTGTTTTGAACTTCAAGTTAAAATATAAGAAGCAAATGTATGCAAGTAATTTTGTTTATTTTCCAATGCTAGCAAATATGCCTGGCTCACGTTTTTTTGGTACAGGGCTTGTATTTTTGGGAGACTTCGTAGTCATTTTGGCCATTTTGCTTCAGACACATGTAAGATTGTAGTTTATTTGCTTTTAATTGTTTTAGTTATTTGTTTGTTATTAATTATTATTATTTATTAGCAGTTCTATGGAAGCATTGGGGCTCATCAAACCACCATTAAAAATAAAAGATTTGGATGAAATGGTAAGAGAATTTTTTTAATTTAAAATTTTGAAATAATTTACTACAATTTCTTTTTGTGGAAAGACATTTGAAAATTAATGCTCTGTAGGTGCACTGTTGATTGCTATTTTTTCAGATTAATTTATATTTTATAGCGTCGATGCTTTCCCCAGCTGGATGGAGCTCATCTTCAATGTGGAATAGATGATGTACCTAGCACTGCAACAGGTAAAGCTATCAGGATTTTAGCTTGTATGATTGTCATCTGCATCACATGTATCTCAGGCCTGACCATATGATTGCTCACCTGGCTACTGTTCATGGGAACTATGCATACGGTCCAGTATAAGAGTCGAGTGGCTAAGTGGTTAAAGCGCTGTGTTTTGAAGCGCGGCTTCAGGACCAGCAGTTATCAACACTTCTAATTACGAAACCCACAGCCAACTCAGCTGTCTATCCTTTCGAGGTTGGTAAATTAGTACCAGCTCAGCTGGGGTAAGAGGTTATCAAACCAGGGAAAGGAATGGCGCCCTCCCCCGCCATGCCTCTCCCTCCCCCCGCCCGCCACGGGTAGCAGCTAATGAAAAATGAGCCTTCGGGTTGCCTTCGACCTAGCGATCGGCCCACTTACTTCTACCTAGATGGATTCACTGAAAACATTAAGAAGGCAATTGAGGGATGCCTGGAGGCAAGCAAAAGCTATAGCTCTCCTCTAATAGTCAGGCGTTGCATTTCATTTTGGCTTTCTTTTAATCAGCTTTAAATAATTGTCTGACATTTCAATTGTTGTTGTTGTTTTTTTTTTTAATTCCAAATAAATTCATAGTTTGCTTTCTATCATGCAACTACAAAACTCAGTCTGTTATTTTCAAATTCATTTCATTCAAACGCAAATAACTATATTTATTTGTCTACTTTTTACAGTTCTACCTTAAAAGTCTCTGATGACAGTATAGTATCGTCTAGTTGTTTGTGAGCAGACGTAAGCACACTGTGCAGACAGCAATAGGCCAAGCTGGGCTCGCAAGGATAATGTTTTTGAATTCAACAAAACAACTATCGACGTGTAAGCTTTCAGAGCCCGTAGTCATAATTATGTACTGCTCCTCCTCTATTTGCACGTGCAAACATACACCCATGCACGCTTTCCTTGCGTCCTAACAATACATTTCACAAACTAAAGACCCTTTTTAGTTTTCTCTTTTGTTGTGCCAAATGAATTAAGTTATCATCTACATATTCGTAAAAGGTTGCTTGCCTTTTGCCTTAAAAATGAGAAAATACCATTCATATGAAATTAAAGAGAGCAAGACCTAGCACAGAGCCTTGAGGTACTTTAACTTAATTTTGAAATGACTTGCGTAATTTTATTAAAAAAGTTTTTGTTACTAGAGATGTTACGCCGTTACGTAATAAATGTAGAAATTTAATACTAAAAATTAATTCAATACTAAAATTTGACTTTTGAATTATAAAACAGGAGTTTGATACATTTTTTATGTTGTCAATTTAGCAATATATAATGCTAAAAGTAAAATTAATAATTTTTTAAGCTTTTAATTTTCAGTTTATATATATATTTTAAATTCTACTACATTAAAATACAACAACAGAAATAAATTATATTATTTAATTAAATTATATTAGTTCCAATATTAACACAATAAAACTAATTAAATCAAATAAAATGAATTTAGAAATAGTAGAATTCTTGAGGAGGAGCTCTCAAAGTAGGTATACTAACAAGAAGAGAGCTCCCCTGTCTTTATATAGACATAAATGTTTCAAGATTAAGGCTATATAAATATGATATTCAATTTGTAAAGTATTTAATATTTGAATTTTGAATATTTTCCTAAAGCATTACATGTAGTTTTGCAGATGAATTTTTAGTTTTTTCTAAATAAAGATTTTATTGTTTCTACTGAAAAATTTCTAATTTCTACTGGTAAATCATTCCACAGTTTTGCTCCCATATATCGAATAGATCTCAAACCATACTGAAGACTATTTTTTTTAGTCAAATACAAATCACCACGAGTAGATTGCCTAGTTGAATAGTGATGAATGGATGAATTGAAAGAAAAGAAATCATGAAAACAAGAAGGAGTTAATTTTTTGGTCGATTCATAAACAAAAGTTAATGGTCTAAGTTAGAAAATTTCAGAAAGTCTAAGTAATTTGAGCTCTTTAAAGATTGGAAGAGAATGTGAAAAATAGGATTGATGTGAGATAGCTCTGATTGCTTTTTTGCAATTTGAATACCGGTTCTACATATGAATTGAATGTTTGTCCCCAAATAGCGAATGTTTTATGACTTTGCACTGAATTATCTCTTGTTTTTTGTCAATTATTTTAAAGCAAGCAATAGAAGAGGACACAGACCTTAATTAAAACATACACGAACTAAAAGAACTGACATGGTCTTTTTTTTTTGAATGAGTGTTCGATCAACTTTAATGTGAAGATATGAGATTCACACATACCTTAATAATTCGATTAAGCCCCCCCCCTCTCGAGTAAACCCCCTATTTTGTCAAAACAGAAATCGAACCAGCCCCCTCTGATATTCTGTCAGATTCAGCAAGAAAGACAACACATTGATTACAAACTTTCCAGAATTCTTTTTTGTATTACCTTACCTTACCTATGTTGAGTTTCATATTATAAGATAACTTTTTTAGGTACTCATGCTTTTTCTTTAGATAACGCTCTCAGGGAAGCTGACTTTTGAATGAGCCCCTCTCTCGAATATGCCTCCCTGTCAGAGGTCGAGTTTTTAATAAGCCCCCCAGGGGCTTTAATGAATTGTTACGGTAGGCTATAATTTACTGTTAGAGAAAGAAGGCGAAATAAGAAAAACAGCAGACAGGCCAGGTCAATCGATACCTTAGTGTTGATATCTCTGCAAGTGTCTCGTCCGCAAGGGTAATCTCTAACCATACCGATAAAGCTAACCGAGCAATGTATCCTTTAATTGATACGGTATCTAAATTTAAGCTTAAAAAGATTTTTTTGGTTTTCCATTTTTCTGTTTTTACGGTAAGGGTCTGTTACACAAGCTAACCCATTCTTTTAAGAACCAATTCTTTTCTTCTAATCACTTTTGATATATTATCAAATAGTTAAGGATCGAAACTCCAGGTAATTGCATAATATATTGCCTAAGTTATGTTTACTGCATAATACATTGCCTGAGTTAAGTGCACGTTTTTTTATAAGAAACTTTTTATGAGAAACACTCTCTTGTAAAACCCACGAAAATTTAAGAAATTTTTAATAGTGAATTAGAAATTGCTAAGAAAATTATGAAATTTTTAGTGAAGATTACACAATGCTTAATGATTTTAATAGAGTGGAAATGATGCTAGATGATTGATTCAGTGACTAGATGAAGACTTTATGTCCCAAAAAAGAAAACAGCTTTGATCAAAGCTATCGCTGCCATTTTAACTCAAATTTATTCGAAACAATTTTTTTAATATTTCTCGTTAGCCAACTTAAAAATTGATGTCTAGTCTTCTTTTGTGTTTTGACATTATATTTTGTTGTTGTCTTATTTTTAGTATAATTGCTGGTTCTTGTAAAACGACAAGAACCGATGTTAATTCTTTGACGCAGCGCATTTAGTTTTGTTATTGCAGTATTTGTTGTTAATTATAATACAGAAAGAAAATTTAGTTTTCAGTAAAACTAAAATCATCACCATCAAAGGGTCGGTCTGCTGTCCAGAAATAAGAATAAGTGTACAGTAGAGTAATCATCGGTGGCGCTTTAGTCACAAGATCTACGGGCATTTCTGGTAGGAGGCGTTCTTGTAAATAAGCATTTCATTAATGCCAAGTGATGTGTAGATGATGACATTGTTAATAAGCCTTTGGTTTATCATGCTCAAACAATTGCTGCGATAGAAAATAAGTTGCCGGCTTCGTTTTCAAATATTGAACCGCGTTGTAGTCGTGACTATTCATCTACATCAAAATTTAAGCCAACCTTTTAACCAGTTGGCAACACAGTAAGAACATATAAATAATACGGGGGTATTTTTACTCCAGGAAAAACATAATCTGCGGAAAAACAATTGCCTTCCTGACAAGAATAGGTGCTTATGATACCCCCATGTTACCACACACAGGAATAATTTCAGACAACCAGTCAAAAACATCAGAAGGCAGGTAGAATTCGAGACATCCACGGGCTCGACCAAATTCAACCTCTCTCTTTGAGTAATTTCATCACGATAACGTTGTTCACTTAAAATTTTTACCCTCCCACACCTCCCATTGTACATTAGTATTAGGTAGCTTTTATATTATGGACCAGGCTGCAAGGAAACGTTTAATTTTTCTCGATTTAGGTACATTACGTATGGTATGTGAAGAACAAAAGTACTAAATTAGCAGTAAACAAACTTTATGAACATAAGAACACTTTAAACTTTATGATAATATTTTTGACGTAATATTGTTAACTTGTTTTGTTTGATGTTTATGAAAAATCGAGACGAAAAGGTAGCAGTTCCCTTCGAAACAATTTCCCCTGCAGATCTTGTTGAATGACATCGCACATGTAGGCCTGGTGCAATGGCATTCGTGTGGATTATTGGCCACCTTTGTTATGGGATTATCAACCCTTGACGTCTTGAGATTATCAACTCATACTTCGGCAATAGTAGCCAATTTTGCGCACCCCTTTCATAGTTGCGCCACCTTTTAACAAATTTCAACAAATTTCTGGGGCAACATATATGATAAACAAGCGAATAGCCCATTTTTAGCAACATCCACCGGAGGATTATCAACCGCCAGTGCCCTGGGAGAGTATCAACTCCCCGGCACAAGTGGATGTTGCCGAAAATGTCTTACTTTTCCAAAATATGTCTTGAATTGAAGTATGAATTACTAACCGGGGCAAAAGCTGCCAAAAACGTCTCTAAAACCCCAAGAAATTGTTATTTTTTGTGTGACTCCTGCTTATAAATTCGTTTCAATATTCAAATAGAAGAGCTGGGGCCGATCTCTTGAGCAGGCATCGAGTAAGATCAAAACTTTTATTTCATAAACCGTATATATTATTGCATTCATTGCCGGCTCCGGGGTTTGCCCCTTGTTCTCCATGCCAGAAATCACTAAAGTCGGAGTAAAACGAATTAACACCAGGCTATATTATTTTGATTGAAAGTAGAGCCATTTGATGATGATTATGAATTATAATATTTGGTATAAATTTGGTACCTCGCTTGCCAGTTTAACCCAATTAAATCCAAAATTGTAATGTTTGTGCAACACGTAAAAAACATCAACATCAGATTGCTCTTTCGAAATAATTCTTGAGTTGGGATTGTAAACTTTTTCAAGATTTCTTTCATTTCGACATGAGAGCAGTTTTCATGCGCAGTTTTCTTTGTTAAAATTCATTGTTGTCAGTTGATTTAAGGATTGTCTTGGGTGCCAATGGTAGCTAACCACAGGCTTTTAGAATCATGATGCATCTTTATTGTGTTCCACCACCCATGTCTGTTTTTCTTTTTTTCGTTTCTCATCACCTGTGCATGTTTATTATTTTTGTGTGTTTTATAGTTTTTGGTTTCTCATCACCGATGTATCTTTATTGTGTTCTACCACCCATGAATAAAAATGCATGAGTGATGAGAAACCGAAAAATAAAAACACACATGGGCTGTATGACACAATAGAAATGGATAGGTGATGGGAATGGACACAATAGAAATTTGATAGCAGTTTTGATTTTTGCAAGAAAGTAATATGTCGTGATTTTTAAAACATGCTTGTATTGTTATCTCTTGTAATTTTGCAAATTTGTTGTATTCTTATCGCACCATATGGCGTCTCCATGGAAAATTGTTGAAGACATCTCATTTTTAGTGAACAACAAGTTTTGCATTTTATTGGAAAGACCATTCTTGGACTTTGAACCCTAGATGTTTCCTTTTTTGGGTGTCACTCGTCTATTATTTGGTAGATTTGGAAAAGCAGGGTGCAAACTTTATGTTGAAACTTCTTCTATAAAAGCCATGTAAATAGAAAAACTCGCCACTAAAGTTTCTCAACAGCAGTTTTGCAAACATGATTATATTGTTTTTAACACCCAATACCTAAACAGTGAATTTCGTATTCATTTCAGCTGCTTCTTGTGGAGGAACGTGCACATACAGCCTTCGAGAAACCGTTGCATGCAATATAGTTTGTTGTCCTGTAAATTGCATATCGTCTTGGGGGGCGTGGGGAACCTGTCAGGGATGTGGAAGCAATGGAAAACAGACGAGATCGTTAGTTATCAATCGAAATCCAAGTTGCAGTGGTAGAGCTTGCCCGTCGACGAGATCACAGACAAGGTCATGTGTTTCTTCCACGTAATTACAATTTTGATTTGGATGCTTTTGTGTGGGGGTGAAGGCAAAGTGTATTGCGAAAAAAAGAGCTTTGAATTTAGAAAATAAAGAGGGGTAAATTTGACATTAAAACCACTTGTGGCGCATCTTACTCGATGTTCTGTTCTTGCTCCTCTTCTATTTCTTATTTTTATCAGTGACTTTCCCAATGTGTCTAAAAACTAAATTTCTAACTTTATCTGATTAAATTGTCACCACTGAGATGAAATATATTAAAAAGTCTTGCCGCTAATGGATTATCATCTAATATTGGTAAACGTAATTATTGTATTCTCCATTCTTCTATCTCACATAATAATAAAGTTAATAGGTTCTAAGTGGCGATTTTAGAGGTCATGCTGGTCATGCCCGACACGGCCAAAGATTTTCAAAAATAAGAATTTTCAAAGTTGCAAAAAATACATTTATTTTCCGTAAAAGTGAATCCACGATATTCTTTAAAAACTGATTAGGCTCCCATGATCGCTCCTATGATCGCTCCTGCTCCAAGTCCATTTCAATTTGGAGCTGTTTCTGCTCATAATTCTTCCCTATCATTTTTCACCATTAACTTCCATTGTGAACGCCAAGTCATGCCCGAAAACTATGGCATGACCCGCACCCTGTGTTTGGTCGTGCCTCACAATAGAATTTACCTTGTACCCGTGTATTGGTCGTGCCTCACAATGGAAAAGAACAAGGCAAATCCTTCGTCAAAGAAATCCTCGTCGTAATAATCATCATAACTCGTAAATTACGAAGTGATCTGATTGGCTGAATCTTCATTATCGGGTGCGCATTGCAGAAATATAAACCCTCAACTCATGCCCATTTCATGTGGCATGACTGCAACTTACAACCTGTAATCCCTGTGTCATTTTGTGAAGTTTACTGTGTGAAGCTGATTCTCAAATTTTTGCACAAGCTAGGAATTGATGTTTATGATGTTAATATCGATACAGTGGAACTAAAGTACACGGACCACCGAATTTAGATATAGTTTATATACCGTGCACCTTATGAATGCCCATATGATATAATATAATATGGTATATAAACTATATCTAATTTCGGTGGTCCGTGTACTTTAGCTCCACCATCGATACATCATTATTTCTCAGTTAATGACAAAATCTTTTGGTGCAAGATATGTCAGTGAGCAGATGGCCATCACTAAGCAACATAGAGCATACATCCATAAGTGAAACGGCCGCCTGTGTTGCCGCTGAAAATCAAAATAAGGGAGGTAGGCCTAAAAAACCGATGTTTTTCATTCAGAAATTTGAGAATATTAATCAGTTTAAACATTGCATAGGAGGGTTTCCCCGCAAAAATGTGTGTTTTAATAGTGCATTAGAGGGAGTTCCCAGATAAAGAAACGTCGTGGTCCCAACAAAAATTTGCCACTTCAGGGCTGAGCATGATCAGCTTTGCTAGAGTGGCTTCGCCGCTGTAGAGACGAGGTCGTAAACATAGGAGGGGGGAAACTGGATTATTAATATATAAATGATTATATTGATGAACTTAGCAAAGCAATCGATATTTCCTCTCATAGTTATGATAGATTATTAATTTTTGTGATTATAACATGGAAACTGACTCTCCAAAACTTAATCTTTTTTGGAGAGTTCTGATATATATCAATTAGCTAATGAATTAACATGCTATAAATGGGATCCACCAAAATGCTATGATCTAATTTTAACCAACAAAAAAGTACAATTGAAACAGGCTTATCTGATTTTTATCAGCTCACTTATACTGTACCAAAAACAGAATTTCATAAAATTGAACCTCAACTAATCACTGATAGAACTTTTTAACACTTTTATCCGCCTGACTTTTATTATGACCTACAATCAAAACTCACAGGCACTACACAAACATTATGAAAGTTTTTATAGCACTTTTATACATACTTTAAACAAGCATCCCCCTTGAAAGTGGGGGGGGGGGGGGAGGGGAAGGCCAACTTTACTTT
>JAYJMH010022594.1:0-19129 GCA_036873815.1 Phacellophora camtschatica
GATTACAAGCAACAATTTTAGAAAGATCTTGCTTCAGCCTTTGTGTTTGCATGAGGAATATCATTCTGCAAGAATGATACTTTGAGGAAAAATTCTGGCTGAATGTTCTGACAACCTCAAAAAGGAATAGACGTAAAAAATGACACCCAAACGATACCGAAACTTTTATATGTTAACAAGAACAGTATATAAAAATTAATTTTTTGTCGGATTGTAAAATTCCCTTTTTATCGACTTTACGTATATGTAAGTAAATGAAACGAAAAAATCCGACCGTCTTACGTGCGTACTGTGCGACGGTCTGGTTCCGCCCCTGAGCTCAATATTTAAACGGAAAAGGTCTTATTTAACACGGTCAAATTCTAGTTAAATAAATAAAGCTCTTTATTTTGACTGTGTGATTATCTTAACATTTTCTTCCTCATTCCGCGAAATTTGATTTGCAATTTGATTAAGATTAAACAGTTAAATATGGAGTGATGCATTCCATGTTTTTCTTTCATTAATAATTTACTGCGCTTTGGATCGAAAAGGAGCGAAAAAGTTTACGTGGGTGAAAGAACAATAAAGTACGACAAAAAACATGCACAGTTACGTTTCTCTCCATAAAATCGGTTCTGTTCTTCAAACCGTTTCGAATAAGATATCGATCGTCAGCATGTCATTAATAGGTTAAGAATTTTCAAATTTCGAATGAAAATTTTCAAAGACATGGGCTACAATCTAAAAATACCAACTATGCTGTTGAAGGAGAAAATAGGGGCAAAATGCATGATTGAGAAGAGCAACTCTTCCGGATTAAGATGGTATACTCGGTTTCGGTATCTGCTTTATAAAATCGAGTTGATGCTCTAAAATGTGCAGGTAGTTAGGCCGAATGTGAAATTTTTGACATCTCTATAAATAGCTGTCTTTTCATCATATTGCATTCGTACGCTTAATTCAGCCCAAACATACAACAAATTGGGCGTTTTCGAATGAATGAAGGACATGGCTTTAAAAAGTTTGCTAGGGCTCTGCGCTCGACCCCGGCGAGATTTTCCCTGGCTATTGATTCAGTTCTACACCACAGGGCTAATGCGACCTGAAAATGGGACCATCCAGATATGGTTACCATGCAAATTACTCTGTGACATCTTTTTTTGTACATAACGTAAGTAATTTTTGAGATTGCAAAAACGTTTGATCCAAATCTCAGACTGGCGTTTCTTATAAAGGCTGCTTTTATTAAAAAAAAAACCGTACGCCTAAGAAAAACGTAGAGAAAGGAGAGAGAAGAGAGGGGGGTTTATTGTATATTTGCTCCGCTTTGAAATAATTTTAGAACTAAATTTCTCGATATCAATAAATTTCAGCAAAACATTTTAGCAATTCTAAAAAATGCCCCACCAGTCCCATCAATCGATTCACCGACCGACCAAATTTTTGAAGAAGAAGTGCCAATGGCACTGGCATTTTATTTCTGGGACCGAGCTTGAATTTTTCTAAATAACGTGGAGATATCCGGGGGTACATGTTCCACGGTTGGACGGGAGTGTGCCGCTGAGATTTAGAATCCCACCCATCTTTAATGCTCAAGTGTTCGTGTATACCCAACATTAATGTTGTGTTTCATTCGAAATCGCCAAACATTAAGGACCATTTTTTATACCAAACCCAACATTAAGGCATTTTTGATAAGAGATGTTTAGAGAATTTACTGCCTGCAAATCCATCCATATCGGCGTCATATACCCGTACCAAAATTATAGTAGGTACCCCCCCCCCGCTGGGGTTCTTCTCCACAAAAACGAAATGTTAGGGTGTACACCCCCTCCCCCGGATATAGCGTTCATGCAAAATTTCAAGACCCCCTAATATCTGGAAAATAAAATAAAGATCCCTTTTCTCACTTTCAGTCACTTTTTTGCAGCTTCTAAATAGAGCTTTTAAAAATTTCAAGACCCCCCAATTCCAAGACCCTCCATCCCACCTCACCCTAATTTATTTGGTGAAAAATGGGGCTTTAGTGACATATGCTTTATTTTTCAGTGTATTGAATGCATCAGGAGGAATGCTGCAATGGCCAAGATTCATAACGTCTGTTCAGCAGATGTTGGAAAGGGAAATTGATTCGCCTTATTTACTAGCTTTTCTTGTTGACTATTACGAAGAAGAATTAGAGAAAAATGTACAACAAGAGCATTTCGATAAATGTTTACAGGTATGACGAATTGAATTATCTACGGGGGGGAGTCCCTACGTTTGCAAAGCTTCTATGGAGAAGCTTTGATATTGATAATTTTGTTTTTGCCCGACTTTGATGTAAGAGGCTTCAAGTTAAAGTTGGATACCTTGTTTACCAAAATCTACTAAGTAATCTCTGAGCTATACTAAAGAGAAAGCCAGCGTTAATATAAAGCGTGGCATTGTATCAAACTTGAAATGGATAAATGAAAACAATCAAAGAAATGTTGTTGAGAATAACAACGTTTCGCAACTATAACCCTGTTAACAGGCTAAGCCTTTATCAAGTAACTTTACAAACACTGTGTTGCAAAAGAATGAAGATGTGAAATTTACTTAAGAAAAAAGAAATTGTGCAAGATATGCCACGGGCAATGCGGACAGTTTTAAAGATGTTTTCACCTCTGAGAAAGATGTTTTCACCTCTGCGGAGGATGATGATTTTAATTTCACGTCTGCGCTCCTCCGCAAAGGTAAAAACCTCTTCCTACGCAGAATTAAGAAAAGATTAATTTTTTTATAACAAAATTTTGCTGTGGGATATACAAAACAGTTTGAGAAGTCGGGATTTCGAATTAAGAGGGTTCAACAGCCAATCAAATATTAAAAAAACCCTTCTCTTATATCATGTGAGGCTTTGCTTCATTATATTGTGAATTTTGATATTTTAGCATACATGCAGTGTATCTTATACAGAACCCAACTTTTATTTAGTTTTTCTCTTTTCGAATAGCTTTGCGAACACCTGGCAACTGATGCAGATTGTATACGAAAGAATTATTGGAACTACATCAGCCGATCGGTGAAATCGAAGTATGTGCAGCAGTCGTGAGATTTTTATTTAACTCATAAACCCGTACACAGTTTTTTGATACCACACACTTTAACGTAAAAGGAGATATTATTTGGGAGTAATAACAACAGACACGTGAATGCATGTGCCAGAAGATATAGAAGAGAACTTTTATGACAATTATTGTCATCACAGTTTGTTGCTGCTGGAAGTTGATTAAGTCACGTGATGAAGGCCTTTGCGGAACACTTCTTATTGTGCAGTTGACAGTGTACGGTCGTATTTAGCTTAGGTTTCAAATCTTGATTAATTGTTTTCTCCTAGCTGCATTGAATAAAATTTGGATTATGGGTTTTTTATTGGATTATTCAGATTATTTAGGAATTGTTTTTATGGATTATCAAGGATTTCAGGATTTTTCAGGATTGTCCCTCGTGGTATTTCGTGTTCAAAGATTTTTGGATTATCTATGAACAAAATATAGATTATGGATGATCCTTTCTTCTGGATTATGAATTATTGATACCCCCTCCCCCTAAACAGGCCACTTGAAACCTATGCTATCGTAGCTTTGTTGAGTGAAATATCTTAATCAGATTACTTGGTGCGAAATTTTATCAAAGACTCATTCCTTATTTTCACTCTTTTTTGGTGCTATTTTTCTAAATCGCTACGTACGGGAAGGATTTCATGTAATATAAGTTCAAGAAGCAAGATAAACACTTTAATCATCAGTACAGAAAAAACCCGCATTAAGAAACCAGATTTTCCACCCAGGGTATTGTTTCGTAAACAATAGGCTATTGTTTTATCTATTGTTCTCTCTAAAAATCATCCTGGAGGTTCTTAAAAGTGTTTCTTATATGCGGGTTTTTACTGTATAACAAACCTTTTGAAATTCACCTTAAAACTCCGATGACAATACAATACAGGTAGAAAACAACTGAAATATTGTGTGAAATATGCTTTGATAGTCTCTGTAATATTCCACAGGTAGAATAAAATATTCCACGGACTATTGAAATGTTACAGGAATTATTACACCCATGTAACAGGGCACGGAATATTACTGTGTACATGTGCCGCGGCATATTTCAACAGTGTAATATGCCATCTGGAATAAAATATTCCATGGACTAAAATATATAGACTATGGCTATGCCTAAAATTCTTCAAAACGAAGTGTTCCGAAAAGACTTAACAGTTAATTATGGAGCTTTTTCGAATACTGGTAGACTAGTTTCTAAGTCTAGTCGAGCACAAGTAGACTAGCAGTAGGCCTATCCAATTTTATGACGACGCTCAAAACAAAATCAGAAAAACAGTGTCTTACCTCGAATAAGAGCAAATATCAGCTTTTCGTTCTTCACAACTTTCTTTCTCGCTGTGCGTCCAGCTCTCCTCCGCTCTCCATCAATGTGGGTCAAATACTTGAAGGTTCAAGGAATTTAGATTTAAGGAATGTTAAAATAAAATAAAAGCAGGGATGCGCCTTCGTGCAAAATTTGTGTTACCAAAAGAATACGAGGTTTGTACATGTAGGTTTTTCGTTAACGCCCAAAGAGAGAACTTTTTACTTTCCAAGTTTCTGTGAAACAATGAAATGTGTTGGTCTGTCTAACGCACTTCATTGTTTCCCAGAAACTTCTGGAAAGTGAGATTCTGGTCTTGAAGGAAACAAAGAGATTATCAATCCTCCAGAACATTCATGGCACCTTTGAGAAAAGTTTGAGCGCAACTAGTTGGCTTCGATTGCCTCGAAAACTTACAATCTCAAACAAATTTCCATTCCACTTGCAGTGCCATCATGCTGCTGCAGTTGGGATATTACTGTTCTCAGAACGATAGAGAACAAAGATTTCATCAATAAATTGTTTTAAATCACCACTGTTCTTAAGAATACTAGGGGGCACGGGACAGCCCCCTCCCCTTTTCCAACGGTACTGCTGTGAGAATTCGAAATAGCCGCGTTAAACTGTTCTGCATTTTTATCGACCCCCCCCCCCCCATAGAGTGAACTTTTAGTCAAACTGTTCTGTATATCCCTTGAGAGCTTTCACGATTCAACTTGAAATTGTATTCAGGCAAACAAGAGCAGATTTTTTAACTATACAAAGCAATTAGCGATCGAGGACAAAGATAATTCTCTCACGCAGAAAATCAAAACAAACAGCTGCTTGATTTTCTGCTTGAAAGAATTCACTCTGTTTTCAATCAATCAATCAGCTCACTACAATCAATCAGCCAAATCCTTTGAAAACAACTGACTTTTTTGTAAAGTTTGCCCTTGTCAGAGCGCAGTGAAATCAAAATAAACATCATAAATTGCCGACAAGTATGGAGGGCAGAGCAGCAAAGATTTGAAACTTACGTTTTTGCGGAGAAGAACCCTGGTTGTAAATTATCTAAACATGGGTATGATTTTTGGAAAAAATGCCTTAATGTACGAAAATTTTAACGTTAAAGATGAATGATGAATAAAAGTAACATTTCGGTAGCTACTCTGAGGATCCGAATGATAGTCCTCTCCCTACAATTAATTTTTGGAAATTTTTCCAACCCCCCATCCATATTAGGACCCTCATACTATCAGCTTTCAGATATTTGTCCAACCCTTTGTTATTATTCCCCTATTACTAATAATTTATGCATATTTGACATTTCGAGTGGATATCTAATAAGCCCAAGTTTGCAGTATTTTTCCAACCCCCAAGGTATTCCAACCCCCAAGGTATTCCGACCCTGTTATTATTCAGAGCCCCAGGGCAATGTGTGGAAAAGTCTATTTCGCTGTTTCGTTTTTCGGTAGAATGTCAAAAATCGAACCCAATTGAAGATGGATGCCTATTTACAACATAAATAAAACAATATGCATCGATGTGATTATAATCGTGTTACGATCAGTAATAGTCTTAATATACATTTACGACTAGACTATACTGTGTTGTTTTTGAAACATTCAGCTAAGGACTGCATACAAATCGACCTAACCTATGCCAAGGTCGGTAATCGATCAAAATCGGGATAATGACACACACCATCCCTAGGTATGTGACACATAACAGTTGTATATTCAGTTTTCTTAAAAGTTATTTTTAAATGTGTACTTTAAGAACAACAATATTTGTCATATAACTTGAGATGGTGTGACCTATAATATCTCGATTGTGACAAATAATAGTTGACTTGAAGATTTCCTTCTAAAATGTTATTTGAAAATGGGTATTTTAGTCATTCAATTTTTATAAATAGTAATTCATTTCGTATTTTCAGAAATCGTTTTTGAATTCTCGCTGAAAAACACCCTCGTCTCAACGCACACCAACAAATTGGCGTAAGGGGGAGGGGGGAACAATAAAGCACGTACGCACTAATGTGACTATTTTGTCATCCTCTCTCCTCCTTGTACACAAAAGAACAATAGATAACAATAACAATACATGTATGCTGTCGATATGCACCATCCCCCTCGGAGCGTACGTACTTTATTGGATGTTCCCAATCCAAATTTCAGGCTATACTATTATGAGTCCATCGCTAAGCCCAAATAACACCCGACTCGCGTAATACGTCTACTAACTATATACACACACACATACACGCTTTTATTTCTAATTTTTAAAAGTAACACGCCGCCCCATTATTATACCTGTCCCAAGTATATTTCTTTCTTAATTCGAGAGGAGCTGAAGAACTCAGATTGACATTCTCCGTTTGTATTAAAAATTAATAGACTTGGGGCAAGTATACCCAATTTTGCAAATACAACTACTTTATACCATTGTTAACATGTTGGCATGTTTGGGCTGAGGTTTGGTCCATGAGATGATAGATAGATAGACCAAAATGTTTTACCTGTTATGTTATAGATAAACTAAAACGACAAGAACGTTTAAATTTTCGTGAAAAGAGAGTACTTTTAAAAATCCCAATAGCACAAGACATAGCCCATAGTACGACAATTCCTTAATATATCAATATCAGTATACAATTAACAAAAAAAACCTATCGGGCGTGTTCTTTAAAGCCGATTCGCTTTTTCGGTGGCCTTCCTTCTTCGGAGTTCGTGCTCTGTAAAGGGAATCTTCCTGAAAGCGTTTTTCCGAGAATTTGAAGTTGCCAGGAAACTTGCTACTGCCGTCAGGAGAAACGCAAACTTTTGAGGCCTGGGAACGATAGTTTTAAGATAACATTTTGGATTTTCAGAATTCTTCTTCCTTAAAACTTTTTACAACAGTTTCAGAATTTAGAAAGATTGGAAGATCTAAAAAGAACACGCCCTTTACCTGCTGCATCATGCCAAAAACTTTAAGATAAAAACGTACTATTATTGCAACGCAGCAGATAGCATCAATTTACAATGTACAATTCTGGTCAATGAAGTGTCTTTAAAAACATGGAAATAATGGTATTGCCATGTGACGGGGTGTGCCATTTTTGACATAAAATACCACACCCTAAAATGTATAGGAAATAGAAAGTATATGCCCTAAAAATAAATGATTTATTTTCTATGAGCATAGATCAAAATTGAAAACTCTAAAATCTTTTATTTTGAAAAGTGATACCCCAAAATATATCTTGCAAAGCTGATACCATTAACTTTATTTTTTGCCTAGAGAAACCAACCCCATGAATGGCACATCCCGTAAAGGCACCCCTGAATTCAGTTAAGATAAATTTGTGATAAAAATTATTTAGTTACGATTTGTGATTTAGTTACGACATTTTCTAAAAACAGATATTGCGAGACCAGCATGGTTGTGATTTGTTTTAAGTCAACCTCGTTTACAGTCAACCTCCTTTTTAGCCTTGTGTTATGCACCACGCTGCTCCCGCAATCATTGAAAAAACTTTGTACATTTTTTTAAATGACTTATTTTATTTTATAAAGATTAAAAAAAAAATTCTCTAATGTATTACTTCAGCTATGTTGAAAAAAAGTATTCTACATCCTTGTATGGTTCCACAAGATGTTCTCAAAAACCTGGAAATTATCCTGCGTACATACGGCGGAAGAAGCTGTTCCAGTGGCATGCAGGCTACTGGAAATTTAAATTTTTGTACGTAAATTTTTGTGTAAAAAATTTGGACGTAAGTACAAAAGACATTTGTTCCCTGAAAAGCATCCCTGGAACAAGGTTAGCGACCAAAAGTTTCATCAAAAATATGAAGTAAAAACAGTGACATAAACAAATTTTCAAGACCCGGACCCCTCTGCTAAATAAGTTGAAGAAGGCCCTTGTAAGTCGAAGTGTTTTGAAGGACCCCCTTTCTTTTATACTAAAACTATTTACAGACCCCCTTAACAGGATTCTAAAAAAATATTAAGACAACTCAAATTCTTCCCTTTCCCCCTTGCCATGATAAATGATGGGTCCCTCAAGCACATGGCAAGTGTTTCAATCATCTCTTCTGTGAGAGCAAATACAATTTTATTTCCAAACGTTCACAGCACTGGCGGTGACCATTTTAAACAAAATGGCTGTTAGCTTACTCTAATTTTCATTTCAAAACATGGGATTTCTGTTGCAGGTAATTTTATTCCACGTTAATTAATTGAATGATTTTGTTTTCTTCTCTTTCCTTTTGTTGTTTTGCATTGCAGCAATGCTAAGAGGTCCCTTTTCTCGTTTCAAAGTGGGCCCGTGCAACGTCGCAGCATCGCGAGTAAATCACAAAAGCAAAACAGCAGAAAGTAAATTACAAAGAGAAAACAACACAATTATTCAATTAATATGGCATGGAATTATCTCCAACTACTATTTTGACGTCCGAATTCCCATCTTCAATAGCCCAGAGCACAATGCTCCCCCACATAAAAATATGATCAAATATATTCGGAATAACTGCAAGTAAACACCGAACGCTTATTGCCCCCTTAAGATATAATACGACGCAATGAACAATATTTTGAAATCAAGATGTAGCAGGGGGTAAATCATATCTATATACATAATCAATATTTAAAAATGTCACATGATAAAGTATTGTAAGATGATTGGCTTTGTATAACCGTTGTATTTACAAATTGATGATTTTGAATCTTGGATCTGATTCTGATCTGATCTGAGACCTTTATTGTTCAAAAGAATCTTTCTTGTTCAAGGCTTTCGAAGTGCACAAACAAACAAACATACAAATGCCAGACAACCAGAGAAGAGCAGATGTGGATGTAGCAACGAAAGATGTCTTTCTCCTGGAATAAAACATGCACTTAACGTGAAAGTTTCCAAAACGTAGAGCCTGGAGCGTTCTTAAATTTCGGCGATTTTAGCCCGAAGATGTTTTAATTACGTTTTTATGTAATCTAAAGTTGGAACGTAACGAGACTATCTTTTGAAAACAACACAACACAAGACTTTTGAGTCTTCCAGCCTCAGGCATTTTCCTGAATATGTTCTTAAATTTAGGCATAATCTCAGCCTGGACCTACTTATAACAACGGTTCTCATAAAAAAGAGTGTAACTATTTAAAATTACAGTGTCAATGCCAAGATAGATTTCAATGTCACAAAATACCGAAAATAGGATCTATCTTACAAAGGGACTAAAATTCCTCAAACGGTACAGGGGAAGAGTCATACCCCCCCCAAAGAAAAGAGTCTGTTTGGATGAAAAAGCAAAACTTTGCACAAGTTTAAAATCTGCTACTATAAGTTCCGAAAATGCGTTTTGTTTAAATTTGTAACTCGTTGCTGTTTGACAATGAAGTCATCTTTCGGAAAAATGACTAAAAGTTGACGACAAAGAGTTAAAGTTTTGAAAGAATTCCCCTACAGCTAACACACCCGCATATAAGAAACTTGATTTTTCAGTTTAACCTAAGCAGTTTCTTATCTATAAGGTTCCAAACGAATTTCCAGGGTTTGAGTTTCTTAGTTGAAAAGTCACTAAAATTAGTTGCAATTATTCTATACACTTCAAAAACATAAAAAAAGTTGCAATGATAATGTATGTGTATATAAGTGTAAGTACATTGATAAGGAAGAATCTAATATTATCAATAGATCTATTGAATTCTCAATGCATGATGCAGTAATTATTCAAAACACTCCCCCTTAACATAAGAAACTGTTTTGCCAGTTGTAGTCTAAGGTCAGTTTTTTATTTATGGTTCATTTTTCCAAAATCCTCAGGCTAAAGTTTCTGAAATTTTGTTTCCTTTATGCGGGTGTTTACTGTATGAAAAAGAATGTCCAATGAAGTAAAAATTGTACTGTCTTGGACCAAAAAAGATTTTTTATAAGAAACTCACTGGTGAAGCCCACACAAATTTAAGAAACTTTTACTGGTCAATGAAAAATCGCTGAGAAACTTTTGAATTTTTGTGAAGATTTTGTGGGCATGATGTTAGATGATTGATTCAGTGAAGACTTTTTATCCAGTACAATATATACCCAGTTTTTATTGAAAAAAGAAGAACGAAATAGCATAATAAAAAAACGGAATGTGTCTAAAATTAAGAAACTTTCACTGGTGGATCTTTAGCCAGGTTTCTCATATAAAAAAGTGTATAGGATTTTTGTTCAATTAAGAAAAATAAAATAAAAATGATCAATTTTGTTTGCACGGAGGCTCTGGAACCTAGGGGGCGCAGTGCAATCTAAACTCGGGTAGGGGGGCGTGTCAGATGAAATCTTGAGCTGACCCAAAAATATAATGTAATTAAAACCCAAAAATATGATAATAATGCCCATGTTATGATGCAATTTTGCTGACTATAAAACATTTTTGCCAACATTTCTATGATATTTATCAATATTTTACACAAAAATATAAGATTTCACATTTTTAGACCCAAAAACATATTATCGAATTCAAAATCCCAGACCCAAAAATGTAGGACGCGCCCCCTACCCAAGTCAGGTGGTGGTGTCCCCTGGGTGCTCACAAAAATTCAATTTTGTTGTACCAGCTTCTTATTTTTGCACAGTTTATGTACAGGAAGAGTCAATATTGTAGGAGTATCTTACACTCAGTGAAATTTAACAATTTTATGAGCGACCTATTTTGATGCGGGTAGTCATGCGGTTCTGGATGACAAACAAATTTATTTTTTGTTGTTCTTTCTCGTCCTTCGATGTTGTTTTCAAAATAATTTTGCAAAATAATGGAATGCTCATATTAATCATAATAAACATGTTTTGGCAGGAATTAAAAATATTAGAATAAAAATAAAAAAGTTAAGCTTAAACCTTTCACGCCCGGATTTGTTTATTTCCGATTAACTCGAAAATCCCATCTAAATTATATTTTGTATGGGATAGCTCTTAAAAACCAACATGATTTCAGAGATAAACTTACGTTGAAATGTCCGAAATCTATGTAAAGTTATGCCTGTATTTACCTCCTGAAAATGTGACGTTTTATGTTATTTGGCAATGATCGATATGGTCTTTCCGGGGTGAAAGGATTACCTGCTAAATAAACATAAACCTGAATGTGAAAAAAACATAAAAATCAATACTGCTGAAGAAATTATTAAAGAAAACTCTCATTCGATGTTCCTTTGTATAACGTGACGACCAAACATGGGCCTTCTTTGGGGGAATTAAAAGGTTAAAATATCATACACGAATTAAGATCATCCATTCATTTCGATCACAAGAAAAAAGGGAACCCTGAATACAGTAAAACCCGAATAAAAAAACCTGGAAATATAAGAACATTCAGTTGCATCATTATTAAAAAAAATAGATGGAAGGGGCCAGTCATAAAATATGGCGAGGGTGGGGGGTACTTAACGACCGGTCCTTTAATGGGGAAAATTGTAAATTTCACAACCATTTAATTTTTGAAGTTATTTTGTCAATCGTCTATCTCCCAGCTATGTTTTATTCACTATCCCCCATATTTTATTAAGAGTGTTTTATTCCATTATCCCCTATATTTCATTATGAGTGTTTTATTCCACTATCCCCCAGCTAAGGGTGTCAAATTAGTCGGGTTTCTACCATAAGTGGAACCAAACATGCTACTGCCAAATGCATCCTCATATAGCACTCAACTTGTATACAAAAAAAACCCCACGTGGGTTGGGATCTTTAAATTCTCACAGTAGTAGTAAACATTTCCCTGGATGAGAATTCGCTTACTTGTGGCCAAAATGGTCACGCAGAGACATGGGAGCCGGGGAGGGCACAAAGTGCCCTTTCTACCGGGTGCGCCAAAAGAGCAAGTGATTAAAGTTGATATTCAAGTCAAAAAGGCTACACTAGTTAAAAACAGTTTTTGACGCTTGCTCTTTCGCTATAAGCGATTCTCAAAAAGTTGTCGATCTCACTGAAGCTCGAAAATACTCAAAAACATTGATATCATTGAGATCAAACATTGACTTCATGCTTTGAAAGAAAATGAAAAGCCTTTATTCAAACTGCGAAAAATGACGCGTGAAAACTGAAAACGTTGAAAACTGAGAAGTCTTTGATTCGCAAGAGTCTTTGACATGGTTGCGGGAATCTCTCTTTGTCCATGTGTTCTCAAGCTTAACAAGCGTCGAAAAAAATCGCCCAAATTTGTTTTTTAACTAATTTAGTCTTTTTTACGTGAATATCAACTGTAATTACTGTAATCCGTGCAGTACACGATTTTTGGTAGCTCGTCAAAGATGTTCCGCGTTTTTTGGCGCACCCGGTATATTGCGAAATAGTTTGTACTTTTGTTTTCGCTTTCGTTTTTCTCTATTTCTAATGTTGTTATACTTTCTTACCGTTTCTGTCTTTCTGCATAATGTCTTTCTCTTACCCACTTTGATCAGGAGCCCAAGATGGTCGGGACTGTTGGCTTCTTGTGTTCATTTTCACTGCGTCCATTATGTGATTTTTAAAGTCCATCATGTCTTTCTTGATTTCATCTCTCATCACTTCAATAATATTCTAGGCATCTGCTTCATCCTGATTCATCCTTCTCATGTTGTTTGTGGAGAAAGATTGGTCACATCATGTTCAAATCGATTATTTTGAATCTGACTGATGCTTCCGCAAGAATGACTCTTTTTCATTTGATTGGTTATCCAAATAGTTTTTAAAATCTGATCGATGCTCCCGCCAAATCAAGCATCAGGAATAGAAGATAGTGATTGGCTTTCAACTGGTTTTTTGAAACTGACCGATGCTCCCGCCAAAATTCATTTGATGATCTACTTTTGATATTTTATGGACTCGAGGCGCCAGACAAAAGTTTTGAATGTGTGACGTTTTCACTCAATGATTTTAACTTTTTTGCATAATGTTTTGCGGACTAAATCATCAAATACAATGAAATTTTCTCTGTCTTAAAAATTCTGACTGATGCGCAAGCGTCGCAAGCATCATCAGTCTGAATCCGCCACTGGATATGCGCAATTTCTCTTCGTAAACACTAATTTGTATTTTACGGTTTCCTTTTTACGGATGCTCTTTCGACGAAATCTATGATTAATTTTATATGATTGCATCTACTTGATATGATTAGTTTTCGAGGAATCAATCAAAGTAGATTATTATATTCTCAATTAAGGACATCGTTTCCGAGGGGACTGTTACTCATTTTTGCAAGTCCTATAAAAGCAAGACTGGAATCAGTGATGTTACATTGACTGCTGGCAAACCAAGCAAAAAATATTTCATCATGTCTGCTGGAAAGAGTTTAGTTGCAAGCTTTGCCGTGATGTTTGTTCTGGTTGCTTTATGCTCACAGGTAATTTTTTGAGTTTTCATTTTTTCGCTTATTTTAGTCATACTTAACTTGAAGAAGTGTCCAGTGGCCAAGTGGTTAAGGCGCTGTCTTTCGAAGCCAAGCTCTCCGTGAGGGAGTGGGCTCAAGACAAGTTGCCGGAGCTTCTAACCACAATGAGTGCCAGCTCAGCTTGGGTTAGGAAATAGTGGCTCCCTCCCCTGCCCACCATGGGTAACAACTAATGAAAGGGAGTCTACCTACTTACTACTTGCTTACTTTATTTAATTGTATAATACACGTTGATATTTTTTAGAAAACTGACTCGATTTTAAAAGCGAATAACAAAAGTCACCATAGAAAAATAACTAATTGCAATTTATAAAGGGAAAGGAAAATATGTGTTTGTTATGCGAGCAGTACACTCTTTAAAAAAGCACTCCTGAACTTAAAAAACATCTGATTTAGAGATTTCTGAATTTGCCACTACAGGTTTCCAAAGATTGGCCCAACTTTATTTTTGTAATTTGAATTGTGAGTCACGAAAATTTCAAGAGGAATTTCATCTTGTAAATAGGGCCTACTTCGAGAACAAAGTTAAAAACAACTTGGAACAATTTAGACGCCTGCATCAAATTTTCTGGACCATTAACGATCGAATTAGATTTGGAGGGTTTATCACGTGATTCAATCTTTTGACAATGATTTTGTTTCATTTCAGGACACAAGTGCTTGTTTGACCGCGTGTGTGTATGGATGCCCTTGCACCCAAGGTACCCCTGACCCATGTACAGTGGGCTTATGCACCAACATTTGTGTAAGGATAGACGAACAAACCACTTTCTGCGCTATTGACCCGGAAAGTGAGCGGGACCCACCCGCTCTTAAATGATTCTGTGTTGGCAATTCTAGCAATTCAAACATATATTCAAGTTATGCTGGAAGAATTAGAAAATTGGAAAGGAAAGAAAACGAAGAACTTTTACTTATATTCAAAGAAAGTCTGAATTAATTTAATTCGAAAAACTGTTTTGAAAATTAATGCTCTGTTGTTGATTTTCTTGGCCTCACTTGGCTTCATAAACGTTGTCGATTTTCTTGTCATTAAAGTCTTCATTTTTTGTTTCTTTTTGTTGAACCTTATTATGTTTTGCCCTTGAGGATCTCCCGGGGATCATTAGGATCATTTGCCACGTTTATTTTGCACATTCCAAGACTCAAGATTTTAGACCTATTCTAAACTGTTAAGAGAAAGATATAGGAATGAAAAACATGTTGCTACTGAGAAATACATTGCTAATGTTATTCATTGTAATGAAAAATGTGTCACCTTTGATTGTTCGTTATGCTCTGATTTTAAGTAACGACGATCTAAGCTAATATAGGTTTTATCATGTCAGTACATAATCGGAACATTAATATTCGACAACAAACGACAAAACTAGTGCCACAGAAGATTTAGGCGATGTTGTTGAAAACTGCTTCCTAGGAAAAAAGACTGTAAAGGGAAGAGATGTTTAAATCGTCAGACTCGTTATTGTTGTTACTCTTCGGTCTTTGTCTTTTCCCTGCAAAACACTGCGTATTAAGCACGGAGAATGAAATCGACCTTAACAGTGCACGCTGTCTTGTCTCTTCTCCCTGTAAACACTTGAGTTATTCTTTCACTGAAAAGTTCCCCCAAGTAACCGTCTTTTGTCCGGGCAGTATGGAATTAAATTCCTCCATAGAATGAAAAATAACCAAGAATCGACTGAAGAAAGTATAGCTCACACGCAAAACTGTATTTGTTTATGTAGCCAAGAAAATTTGGAACATCTCTTTTCTCGTTTTCGATTTCGCGCCTCGTTTTCAATCGCCAAAATACATCATTGTAAAATTGGTCTATTAACAATGCTAATTTCTGGAAATCCAAATGTTTTCTATTTTATGACATCACTGTCAAATGACATAGATACAAGTTATTTTAAATTTTTATAAAAATTAGAAAAATATAGTTCCATTTTTTGTCAGTCAACTTCCAACATGAAAATTTTTTTTAAATACACAAACCTGCCATTTAAAAAGAATAGATGTATAACTTGAAGTAAAATTTAATACATAACCATATTTTTCAACAACATTCTTGGCCATATTGCCCACGTTTTCCCAGGGCGTGAGATCTCTGAAAACCGCGTCGCAGCAGCCAGTAGATTTGCAATAAAAAAATTGGCCTCGTTTCATTTCCATTGTGCTCCATTGCTTAACTCAGCCTCGTTTCGAGAAAGCGTTTTAGTTAACCAATCAAATCATTCTATTTTTAACTTCTGCAATTATTGGTGCTGCAAAATGTTGTTGCAGCTGTCCAGTTTATTTTAGGATTATTAGTCGTTTTGGAATGTATTTTTGATGCTTTTAGTCCAGAGCTACATTAAATTTTAGCTGGAGAGCATGTAACATATTACATAATACATTTAATGATGGCGGGAGACGGGCAGAAAAGGGGTAGTTGTTCAGAATTGCCATAAACAACCAATTTCATGGGAAAGACCACCTTATTTAGAGTAAATGCTAAATTTTTGTTATCACTGCATTGATCAAAATTTTTCAGCTGATTTTGTCCAGCCAGGTGTCAAACTTTAAGCCGAAGCAACTTCTATAACACTCGTGTAAAAATATGAAAATCAATTACTTACTTCTTCCACGGCAGCTTATTCGCAGTCTTTCTATTTGCCTGCATTTGAGTGAAGCAATTTACAACGTTTTTGGATTATTGTACATACAGTAAAAACCTACATACGAGAAACCAGATTTTTCATCTAGGGGGAATTGTTTCGTAAACAATAGGCTATTGTTTTATTTATTGTTCTCTCTAAGAAATCAGCCGGGAGGTTCTTAAAAGTGTGTTTCCATATGCGTGTTTTTACCGTATTTTATGAGAGGCAGATAAGCGTTAAGAGGAGCTATGGAATATATAACTGTTTCAAATGATTTTGTTTTTGAATAGAGCAAGTGATGATGCTGCCGTTTATGGACTAAATTAGCGATATTTTATGTTTAGGTGTATACCTGGTGTCCCAAAAATAATGACATGTTTGATCAAGGCTAGTGCTGAAAATATCGCTAAATTTCGTCAAACTTTTTTTTATGTAATCCTGGATAGTTAACTTAAAAATAAGAATCTGGTTTGTTTATATTGGTCATTCGTTCGCTCTTAGAGGGCCGTGTTGTTAGATTTTTTGAATCACGGTGGTGTTCCAAACAACATACTTTGCTTTTGAAAACACTTCTGGCTTAAGATTTTCCAAAAAAAATCTTGAAAGTCACTTTGTTGCTTCATTTTGGTAGATTTTCGGTAAAATACTGAAAAAGAGAAAGCACTTTTTTTTTATATTCCCATAAAATTTACAATCAACAAACAAAGGTTACAAGACGATGCCACGAGGAGCATGGAAATACATAGCAACCCTGTGACCATAACATTTAACATAGACATTCAAATTAACATTACATTTAAATATTACAAAGTACATATTACAAGTAGCAAATAGCAAATAACAATTACAAATAATTCCGTCAACAAAAAATTCAAAAAAAAAAAACAAATGTCAGAAAAAACAAATTACACGAGAGAGGAGGTTTTTAGCAACAAACTTAGGAACTTACTGAAACCGTTCTGAGGCCTGAATATATTTTAACGTTGCCTCGAGAATTTTTGTATTTGAATCTAAAGATAACTTTTCGTGGCCATACAGGATGATTTGGAGTAAATTAAATTAAATCTCAGGTCCAAGTTTTTCCCATTCCGACAAACAGTTATATAAACTTGATTTGAATCTCTCCATTCTCGCACATAATTGCCCTATTGTAGCTCTTCTATGAAGACTGTAGTCAGATTCCTGAAGCTGAGGTACATGAATCCTCGTGTAGTCCGGAACTAAATTATTGATGATCTTATAGAAAAGAACAAGGTGTCTACTCCATCGTCGGAGGTTGAGCAATTCACAACCAAGTTCATCATAGATTTTCTGACGAGATATCTGATATATGGCTATCTAATAGATGTAATCATATTATGGCAGTAGTAATCATATTATGGCGTTTGCAACAAAGTAATGTAAGGTTATTTGGGACACCTGGTACGCAACTTACATGTATGTCACTTTAGTTTCAAAGATGCTTGAAGCATTAGCAGTATCCTCAACAGTCTCAACAACACAATCTTCAGAATTTTCCTGCAGTAGAAATTAAATAACAGTTTTTAGGATTTATTAATTCAAGATATAGAATGAATGAATCAAAGTGCCAATAAACCTTTTAGATAGTTTGCTTTATTCAAAAAGCAATTATTAAATAAATGTTAGTAACAAGGCTTTTGTATTTTCAAAAAATTTTGAAGATACAGGCTGGGGGCTTTCTCTAAGCAAATAAAATTACTGTGAAACACTGCTGCTGATGCACAGGAAAAGTTTAAGTTCTTATATGTTAATGCCAATAATAACATATAAATTCAAGGAATGATGAGGCCATTGGCCAAGAATCTTTGCATACCATTTTTTCATTTGGAATCATCTCTACATGGCGGATAACTTCAGAAATTGCCTTTGTCCATTCTTCTCTGTCCTGTTTGTCATTGCTTTGAATTAAATATTCCTTTCCGCTGTGCTCAATCAACCTGAATACACACTAAAAATAAGACAACACCATTAAACCAATATTCAGTTACATCAATCATTTAAACCATAAAACATGCCTTTTCTATGGCACAAAGTGCCTTTTTGCCTTCTAACTCTAGGCAGAAGTAAACATGCCATCTTTTGCCAGAACTTTTTCATAATAATGTAAGAAAATGTGTATAAATATTTTGTATTAATCAATTGAAGGTGAAATGACTTACATCCTTTTTTGTATACTCGGGGCAAGGGGAAACTATTGAACATCCTCTGAGATTTACTTCTCCCTGTGATGAAGAGTCCTAAAAAAATTGACAATTAAATACATAACACATATAATATACTGCATATGTACAAGGGATATGTTGGTTGAGAACAACTTAAGATAAGAGATCTGGCTCTTAGAAGATATTGTAACAGGGCAATGTTTTACAATAAAACAACGGCCAGCAAGACAATTAACATTGTCTGAGATTAAGATTTTCAAAGTTCTTCATTTGGAGGTTTAAATTCTTCCAATATTACTATACGCAGTGCTTATATACCTTTTTTGATTTGTAGTAACATAATCCATCATCATAAAGCACAAACCATCTTGTCTTCCAGTTATGGCGCACATGACCCTATCAGAGGTACAAATTTACACACAAATCAGTATAATATAAAGTTTGTACTTAACATCTACACTAATGTATTATCTCATTACCTAAACTGCAATGATAAAAATATTAAACAAAATAAACATATTAAACAAAATAAACATATTAAACAAAATAAACATATTAAACAAAATAAACATATT
>JAYJMH010022605.1:0-19128 GCA_036873815.1 Phacellophora camtschatica
CCAACTTTCTGGCGGAGGGAACCAGCTTTTTTGCTTAAAGTTTATCAGACCCACTTGGAGCAGTGTGAAGGTGGTGGCTGCGATAAAGGTGGGTCTGAAGTAATCAGATTAGGGACACAATAAGATGGCTGCATTAAATTATTCCCAGGATTCATTTCATTCGATGATCGAATCCCTATAGAACTGCTAATGATTCGCAAATCGAACGCAATGAATGATGGGAATAATTTCATGCCGCCATCTTTTGGGAATTGTCTACTACAATACCTATAATAATTATTATTCATTATTTAATATCATTTTTACTATTATTGACTATTTTACAAACCTTTTACTGTCTTCACAGCAACCTTGGAAAGTGTACCATTTTTTCTCATTTCATTGCTAGAGTAATAACCATTTTTGCTGAATAAAAGAGACAATGATCTTAATCTCGTTGGTGAAAAATTGCAAACTTTTGCTTTGAACTCTAATATTCCTTGTGCTTTACCAAGCCATACTTCACCAAATGCACCACATCCAATGGATTCCATAAGTATGAGTTTGTCACGTGGAAACTCCCATTTTGGTTCGTACGGCAATTTATGACTTTGTTCTTGCAGTGTAAAATTTTCATCATACTGAAACATAACAATGAATTACATAAAATTTAATCTCAAAAATGGTTATACTACCAGGGGGTCGAAAAAAAGGTCCCCACGTTTCCCAAGCAAGCTGTTGGGGAAGAGCTTTAATTTTGATACTGATCTTTTTGCTAGAATTTTATGTTAGAGGCTTCAACTTATAGACGACTTATGCTGCAATCTGCTGGAAATATTGCATTATGGGTTTGAGTTTGAGAAAACCATTAGCGTTGGCTTTCCTCTAGTATGGCTCAGGGATTACTTTGTAGACTTTGGCAAACAAAGTATCAAAATTAAAGTTGAAGCCTCTTTTGTCAACGTCAAACTAAAATAAATTATTAAAGGTAAAGCTCTCCTATAGCAGTTTTGAAAACGTGTGGGAATTTTTTGGGCCACGTGATAACATATAATGTTTTAACTTACTGTTCATTTTTTTTAAAGTTCATTCATTTTAATTATAAATCCCAGGATGAGAGTAACGACATTACGTCGAAATCACGTCATCAAATCACGTCAAAAAAAAAATTACGCCATCATTAGTTCATGTTACCAAAATAAGGGCAGTTTCTAAAATTAATTAGGTCGTTTTTACGTTAGAAGAAAAACGAAGTTTGAAATTCGTAACAGCATTTTGATGATTTTTCAAACTTCTGAACTTTTCTTGGTCTACCTGGTATGTGCTTATTCTATAAATGCAATTGCCAGCATACCTGAAAATGTAAATTTGGAAGCAAGTACAATCCATACTGTTTTTCCAATCTCCTTTTGTAACAATACAGCAACAAAACAACAATCAATACAAAAATAGCACAGCTGACAGAGATGACAATTATTGTTTTCTGATTCTGCTTTGTTGCAACAACCGTAGATATTTGACCTACAAAAAAATATGAGACTAAGATTAAAATTTCATATCCTACAATTCATACTATCACTTTCAAGTTAGTTAAGAGTAGGCAATTTTTGCAAAACTATGAGTAAGTCAGACAAAAATTTGAAATTTAGTAAGGCATGAATTTTATCTTCAATTTAAAACTAATTTAAGACAAAATTACTTTATCAAGTAACAAGTAAATAACTTATTTAAATGGGCTCTGTGACCACATATAAACCTAAATTGTTTTCATTCCAAATAAGTACGGTAAATATCACGATAGATAAATGCAGGGGTCAGATCAGAGGAAGAAAGGGAGCTACAGCTCCCCGTTCGGGATCATTAGCTCCCTATTGGGGAAAAATTTAGCCTTTTAGGGAGAATTTTTCAAAGAAAAACACCTAAAAATAACTATTTTCACTGTAAACATTTACATTCTAGCCCCCACGTTGGAGAAAATCCTGGTGACACCTCTGTGTGCAAGCTTGCAAAGAGTAAAATAAAGTGAACATCGTTTACCTGCCCTGTAAACTGTGATCTTCTGCATATCAAAACCAATTTCATTCGTTGCTTGGCAACGGTAAATTCTTGTATCATGTGATCCAGGAACAGTAAGCTTTGAGGAAATGGTTGGTAATGTTTCACTTGGATAAATGCTCACCTTTAAAACAAAAAAAAACAATTAAAGGTGTTACTATAAATGATGCACTTTACACAAAGCGTCTTAAAAGCACGTATCTTGTAAATTTGAAATGTCACCATAGATCACTGCAGACACTCATGCTTTACTTTTGCTTTATCTCTGAGGAGGAGGATGTATATAATTTTACGTCTGCGGAGGAGTATCTGCGGGGAAAAGCGCAGGAAATTATAAACATCCTCCTATGCAGAAATAAAACATTCTCCCCCGCAGAAATAAAATGATCTAAAAAATGTAAAAGAGTTGTTCCATGGTGGTACTTCACGTGTAGCTATGATAAAAAACTCACATCCCGGGGTCTTTCTTTTCTTACTTACCACATGTAATTTGTTTTGTGTACCATACCTTACAACGTGCGTTTACAATGGTCGTTTATACATTCCAGAACATTTTAGAAGCAAGGTATAAAACAAATTCTTTCACGCTTGTTTGTGTAAAAGCATCGTAAAAATATTATTTTTAATATTTCACTAATATTTTAATATTTTATAAAAATTATTTAAAAACTAAAAGAGTCGTTAAATCCATAAAAAGATCTACCTTTGTAAAATTCGTAGTCCAATTTTTTCCAATCATTTCCATCCAGCTAAATCTCGGTGAGGGATTTCCACGCATAAGGTTGCATTCCATCTCAACATTGTGGTCAAAACTTACAATTATCTTTTTTCCTTGTTTTCTTAACATTGGATAAACTGCAAAAAATGAGTTGTATCAGTTTTAACTTTCCAAGAAAACTTAAACGCAATTTACACGTTGCATCGAGTCAAGTTTAATGATATTAATAAAATCGACCATAAATCTACGTTTACTTTTCGTTTACTTTTCTGAAATGTTCCACCATTCTACTGAAATTCGAATCACTCGAAGATCAAAAGACAGTTTGGTAGCTCCGTTCCGCAAGAGCAGTATAGGCCAAAAATGCTCATCATACATGTTTTCAAAATTATGGAACAATCTACCACCCAAAATCAAAACTGCAAGTAGAATCAATTCCTTCAAACATAAAATAAAAAGCTGCTACATGCAAAATTTATCAAAGAATAAAGATATGTTTTTTTGAATAAATTTAATTTGTTCGCTGTGATTCTTTCTTTTTGTTAGGATTAAATATATAAATACACACCTCTAAAAGGGACCATCGCCGAATCAAGATCACCTCGATCTTTCTGATGTTATCCCTACCACTGTTATCCTTTTAAACTCTTGTTAATTTAGTGGCAAAATTATACTTACTTACTTACTTATTGATCCTAAAATACTTATGTCAAATCATTAAGCACCATTTTAAATGCCTTTGTCGGACAATCCAATTTCGTAAAGATTATTTCATATTTGCACACTCAAAGAACTAAATAAAGTGCATGCATAATATCTTTGGCACAATAAATAAACAAAATTTCCAAACAGGCTCAACACACAACGTTCGAAAATTTTAAACAATTGAATCAAAATATCTTTTTTCAAAAAATGCAATCATAAAATAATAACCGCAATATTTTTTTCAGTTTGCTCTATGGGACTCTTGCTTTTCCACTCCGACATATGGTACATCAATTCCCCTTTCTGGCAGTCTGGCATGATAATAATATACCCGCGACAAACACAGATAACAACAATCAATATAATAAACATTTTCATTCACACAGTTTCAATTTTTGAATTTAAAGAACAACCAATCCAACGTCTCAGAAGTAAAAATTCTACTTTCTTAGATTCATGCTTACCATGATTGACACTGCAATGTAATAAATACTCGTCCCTTGCGCTTGCCGAACAATTTTTTTCAAAATAATATTTTCATTTTCACGTTTGCAGCACAAGCCATTTTGTTTTCTTCATGTTTGGCGCAAAAAAACAGCCTCGGTGTGGCAACGAGATTACAGAATAAAACTGTGCTCCCACCTTAACCATGACGGCTTGAAACTCGAAAGCTTCAAATGAAAGGTACCGTAAATCCTCGAATTAACCCCTTGGGGGCTAATTTTGCGTCGTCTTTTTTTAGGTGGGGGCTAATTCAAAGGAGGGTCTATTCAAACTTGGTTGCTAGCTATGCAGAAAAAGTCCCAAAATGCATATATAAGTACAAAATTCCTTAATAAAATGCAAAATAGCATGTTTTAAATGCAATTTAAATTAGGGAGCTTATTCAAGAGTGGGGGTTTATTAAAAATTATTAACTCTAGGGTAGGGGCATGTTCGAGGGAGGGGATTTACTTGATGGGGCTAATTCAAGGATTTAAGGCATTCGGAAAGACCTTTAAATAAATCCTTTTATGACAGGAAAACTTATTTTGAATTCTTAAAATTAACACTATATTAATGAATGAATACACAACAAAAAATGAAAGCAAGTCAACGTAAATTGTTAAATACTCAAACAATTTCAAATTTATCGGTCAGTTACTACAGATTCATTTTTTTTTGCTCGTTGTAAAATCCATTGTCGGAGAGATAGGAGTCACGTATATCGTACTTCCACTAAAACCCTCTTTTGATAATGATTGGCTGAATCTACTTGACTTTGACCTAAAAATTGTTTGATTGTCTTTATCTATATCTACTTTCGATTTCGAAGCTTTTCTCTCGTTTTTGTAACCCTCAACCGATGAATGAGACCCTTTGTTTTCAACAAAGAGTTCTGGTTTCGAGTTACTATTTAATCCAGTTCTTGATTCAAAAGAAGACCTCCTTGAACATGCTAAATTCCCTTGTCTCGCTTCCTTAGATAAACCTGAATGTAGCTTATCATTGGAAACTCTCCGTTTTGATTTTCGTTCTGACAAATTCATTCCTAACGATTTACTTCCAACAATTTTCATGCGGTGTTGACTGCTCCGTCTTGAGTCAGATTTTGATGATGACGTCATGCTCGATTCTGACTTTCGTCGTGGTGTTGAGGAAACCATAGAATAGGTTGTTGCAGGTATGTCGTCAACTTGTTTCTCTTTCTCTGACATACTCTCGTTAGATTCTTCCTCCATTTTACTTGACGCGTCATTCGCTTTCTTCTCGACAAGAACGCCTTCATTTACAGACTCAATGCTTTTAACATCATTTTCCTTGATGACAACAAAACTATCAAGTGAAATATCATCACTGCTTTCGTTTCTTTCTTTATCACAAACATATGATGTCTCTAAGTCAACGTCAAATGTTTTCAAAGGACTATCTGATGTAGAATCCAGAGAATGCGTGTTTTTAAGTTTCAAACTTCGAGTTTCTTCTGGGAATTTCGAGTTGTTATCCTGATCTTGTACATCTTTATTCTGTTCCTTTGTTTCCGTTAATTTTTCATCACAACTAGAATTTGACTTCAATTGATTTTCAAGCTGTTCTTCAAATTTTTCTAAAACATTGCTGGCATTGTTAATTTCTTTTCCGATTGTTGATACAGATTGCTGATGCGGATTCTTCTCCATATTTCCTTTCTCCTCTTCTTTTGCAACCAATAACGACTCTCTCGACCTTTCAACCACTTTTTGAGCAGCACATTTTGTTCTGATGACATCTTCCGTTTCATTTAAACAAAAATCATCTGCTTGAGCTCTTTCTGACAACAAATTATCTTCGCATACTTTCCCATCAAGAAGCATATAACCAATCGTCTTGATTGGTTCTTCTTTGTCATGCGTGTCTATTCTCACAACCGTTTCAGATTCATGTTCATTTAATGCTCCAATCAACTCTTCAGATTCGATTGAAACCGTTCCACAGACTCTTTCGCTGCTGTAAGAGTGAACTGAAGAATCAATCAGACATGTCATTCTTGAACGAGACTGTCGTACATGTGGAAGATAATGGCTGCTTGTTGATTCAACAAACGAAGTATTACTTGCTTCATTTTTAACTATAACAACATCACAAAGGTTTTGACAGTTCTCTGTGTTCTGAGGCAATTTCATTACAGTCTCCTTGTGTGACGAATTTTCCAAGCTAGAAGACAACGGTTTTTTCATACTTTCTTGAGGTAATTCTCTCGATAATGGTAGACTTGTTGCATTACTAACAGTTTCGATGAATCGAGCAACAGATGAACTCCTCCTTCCACCACTACGGATAGGAACGCCCCTTCCTCTAATTGCTTTCCCCTTTAAAGAAGCATGATCTGCTGATGAAGTGTCCTCTTCAACAATTTTGTTCATTGAACTGTGCTCTACGTTTGCGAAAGTTTGTCTATGTAGTTGCTCATTGGAAAGCTTTCTACAGGGTTGACTTTTCAGCTCGTTCTGCTCTTCAACTAATTCCTGTTCTTCTTCGTTGCCTTCTCCAAACGACTCAATCATAGTCATACCAGTGCCATTCTTTCCAAAAGAATTTCTAAAGTTATGAAGCAACTTCTTTTTTTCTGTCTTACTAAAGAAAGGTGTTGGCCTTCTCCCTATTTTCGAAAGTTTTGCTGTCATGTCAATGGCTTCTTTTGAGAGAAAATTTGATCCCGAGGATTTAGATTCATGAACTTGTTCATCATTGCCTTCAAATAAAGACAACTTTCTCAAAGGTTCTTCTGAAGGATACGGTGTAAGTTTATGCTCCACAGCTGCAGATGATCGACGTGGTGTTATATCAGGAAAAGATTCCTCATCAAATCGCACTGAAAAATCAAATTTCTCTTTTTCCCGTGTAGTATGATTTTGAAGTTTTTGAATACGATCAGCAGCATCTTCAATAGCCTCTTCACCAGCTCCTTTTTGCACCAAAGCGTCAAGTATTGCATTTTTCACAACATGGTTTGCTTTCATTTCTTCACTAGAATCATTTTTTACAAAAATAGAAGTAATTTTCTGTCCACTTGGAGCATTTAAAATTTCAATTTGTGTAGTCTTGGAAATAAAATTTGATAAATCACTAATGTCCTTGTCATTTTCCTTATTTTTGACAGCCTTTCTCTCAAGATAATTTCCTCCATCCCCATTAAGAATCTGCCTTGTCGCTTGCAACTGATTGTCTTTCATTGCTGTGCCACAAATTAACTTGCTCTCAGATGAGGATCTGTTATCAGTATTACTACACACTAACGTTGCCAACGAATTCTCAATAGCATCAAATGCAAGTCGTTTTGCTTCCAAAGAAACCATAGACTCTACGTTACCATTGACTTTTGTTTTCAAGTCAAGAGAATTGGTCGAAGATATTGTGGTACATACTGAAGTACTGATTTCTAATCCATGATCATAATTCATCTTTACTTTGCTTGAACTATCATCTGTCACATTGTGCTGAATAACTGACTCATTATACCCCAATGTTTCACATGCATGCTTAAGAGCACATTCTGCTAATTGAAGAGCCTCCTTGGAAACTTGCGATTCTTTTTGTTCCATAGTCTCATTTTTTCCAGCATCAATTCCATCTTCTCCTAATTCATTCATACCCTTTGAGAATTCAGATTTTGTCTCTTCGCTACCACTGATTTTTAAACTTTTGATGTTTTCAGAAAAAATTCGTTTCTCCGAGCATGTAACTCTGACAGCCTCTTTATCAATTTCCAATAAAAGGTTATCAAACACTAATTCGGAAATGCCCAATGTTTGCAAAGCAGTTTTCACGGCATTGTTTGCTATTTTTCTTGCCTCTGAAGCAATTCCTATTCTTTCTTTCTCTGATGATTCCGTTAACGCAAATTCATCAGGACAGTTAAAATCTTTGTTGTTGTGTAAAATCAAAACGTCCTTGTTCTGATCTTTAAAATCTGTTCCTTTTTCGTCTTCCCCTCTATTTTCTTCCAACTCATTCAAATATATAATTTCACAGAGATCAAGATGACTTTTACCAATCGCATACTGTATAACCTCTGGGTCAATTCCCATTTTAATTGCAGACTTAAAAACAACCATTTTAGCAATTTGTTTCGCAGTGTTATTTAAATCTGCAAACAGATCATTGTCAGAAAATTCTTCTTCGAGAATTGTGTCTTGCTTAGGGTACACAAGTTCTTCAGAAATCTGTTCTTTAATTTGCCTCTTCTTTTTTACACTTTGCTGTTGTTTATCATTCAAAGATGATTCTCGTTTTCCTAAGAATTGTGTAGATGTATCTTCATTCACAGGCATAGGTCCAGCTGAAATTTTCTGAAACGCAAGCAAATATCGTAAGAAAATGTTTTGAAACAGCCAGCTGTGTTTTTTAGAGTAATATAGTAATCATTAAAGAGGTTGCTTTGTCCTCTTTTTCTCATTAAGCATATCTTTATTATTTTTTAGTGCAATTTTCCAAGATATTTACAACATAAATAACTTTTCTATATTATATATATCTCGCTTCACGCTAGCTTTCCATTATACAATGTTGTTAAAATTCTGTCTCGTGTTTATTTTTATCTCCTCTGTCTTTCCTCTGTTCATCTTCCTCCGTTATATATAACACTTCTGTTTCAGACAGGGGTAAATCTGATTTTAGCTCACCCACTGTTAAAACGCTCCCCTTGTTCCCTTGAATCAAAATTTTACAAAAAATGCAATATTTTCTCTAAAACGTCAGCAAATTTGAAAGAAATATAACTTTTTTTTCCACCTCCTGTTTGGGATTCAATTTAAAAATGAAAGGAAAAATACCCATTACTCAAAACAATGAACTCTGATCAACTATCAACTGATCAACTATCAACGAGTTACGCCTTTAATCATCCAAAATTTTACCACAGCAAGCGAAATTGATTTTAGCTTATCTCGCCAGTCAAAAAATAAACTAATAAAACAAATAATAAATCTAACGTACCTCAGTCAGCATACCACTAATATCGTAATCACTTGAATCATCTATGTGATCAACTAAATCACCCATATGACTAACTGAGTCATTCATGTGATCAACTGAATCATCAATCGCTGCTAATCGTGCTTCTAAATCACTCTCATCGCAACTATTCAAACATTGATGTACATTCCACATGCTCCGTCTGGATCCTCTTTGATCCTTTCCGTTTTGCTTCGTCACATTTCTCGTTGTCGGCAGCATTTTTTTATTCTGTGAATGAACGATAATGCCTTGTTGAACAAGTGATCGTTGCTTGGAATGTTTATCCCTCCATCGTTTAATCTCTGCTTCTTTTCTCTTTTCAGCTCTGTCCAAAAATTCATTCGCTTTTTTCAGCTTCACCTCAGCTATTTCTTTGCTCTGTTTCATCGATTCCTCCAACACACCTGAAACAAATTTTTATCTTAAACTTCAATCATAATACTTTGCTTTTTAAATCAATCTTTTTTTATTGAGACAAAACTTTTCAAAAATGTACTGTCGGAACACAAGAGAATGCACATAAGCACAAATAGGTACAATTCGCTGATTATGGGTTCCCTGTAATATTTCAAAATAAAATACCTGAGGGATATTAGCAAGCATGGCCTAGTGGTTAAGGCGCCGGGCTCATGATCGCAAGGCCGTGGGTTTGAATCCCACTAAGGTCATACTTGCTGCGAAAGTGAGGAGAACTGCTAACTCTCCGTATATCCAGGCAAAGGCAAAAAGAAATCACGAGGTGTGGTCACATCGAGAGGAAGGACCGGGGTTGCCCTGATGTGCCCCCCTGCGCCAAGCACAGAAACCCATACCCTGCAAGAATAGCAAGTATATGTGCCTGAAACTGTAAGATTATGTATAACCTGTGTCCCTTGCTGGAAACAAGTCATCTCGAGACTTTCGCGGGCTAGGCACGTTAAATACGATAATTCACTGAACTCACTCACTCATTCCAAAAGCACGTACGCACTAACTTTATTATATTTAACCTTGTATTCAAAAGAACAATATAAAAACCTGACAATAACAATAGATCTACGTGTTCGGTACAGTACAGTGTGAAGCTAATAGTGAAAACCATGTTTGCAAACAGTGAGAGCCCGCTACTGAGAAACTAACTTACGAGAAACCACAGGCTGATTCTTTTTAAAAAAATTACAAATTATCTATTAAAAAAAGAAAATTGATTAAAAGAGATAATAGAGGAGTATTTCTATGACTTTTCAATCACACTATTGACAGAATGCATAAGCCCAACTCTATCTAACTTGCCAAAATATTTAGAAACCAGACAGGCTGATTAAAAAAAATTGGTTTCTTATTGCGGGGCTGTCAATGAACTCAATTAGCGACAATAAGTTGTGGTAAACAAAAACAAACAAAACTAAACAACAACAAGCAAATAACAACAACAATAAAAATTAATAAACTACAAAAATTATTAAGAATTGAAAGGTCAGACCCAACAGGCTAGCAAGCTATCTTAATTGTGTTGCAAGTGGGTGGTTGCCAAAAATCCTATCACCGACATCAAAACTTTACCGTATAAATGTCAAAATAAAACTCACGTTCACGTTTATTTCTTTCCTTCTGATAAATATCATTTCTTCTCAAGATGAATTCTCTTCTCTGTGATATTTCCTTCTCCGTTTGAACTTTCCTTTTCTCCATCGTTTTTAAACAATAAGATTGCCGTCTTTTCCATTTCTCAATGGCCTACAACATAAAAACTCACTTAAATATTTGAATAATTCTGTTTAACATGTTAAACACTCTATCCGTTAAAGACACGATCAAAAATGCTACATTAATGTTTCAGACTTTCTATGCAGAAAGCAAATAGAAAATTTGAGGTTCTCCAAAAGAAGCATTTTTCCAAAGAAAAACATTAAAAATCTAAGTCGTTGGAAAATATATTACAAAAACGAAAAAAAGCAAACAAAATATATGTTATCAATAAGAAGGCATCTTAGAAGATAAACAAATGTAAATTTAAATCTAGTTTACCTTGAGTTCTTTCTCCTTTTTCTCAAATCCTCTTGCATCAGATAGTTCTTCACGTCTTAGTTCATACACTTCATCTTTGTTGGCAAGCGTTTGAATTCTTGTTGATCTTTTCTGAAAAATTAAATAACATGTTTCATTTCCAAGCATGAAAAAGCAAAATATAATGGAACAAAAATGCCCGTAACACATTAACAGACGATTCCGCAAAAGATGGCGGCAAGAAATTCTTCCCATGATTCATTGCGCTTTATTTGCGAATCATTAGCTGTTCAATAAGCATTCGGTCATCGAAGCAATGAATCTTGGGAATAATTACCTGCCGCCATCTTATGCGGAATTGCCTATTGAAACAGAAAACCTGAAGCAGAAATGTTACATCTTAGAAATACATGTTACATTCAAAGAAAAACGTACTGCTACCATGCATAATATTCTTCAATTCGTGTTATCATTTACTTGATTACGAAAATCAAAACTCTTTCAAATATTTACAATATGCTCTTTGATCTTGTGCAGACTCTCTCTCTCTTGTTCTTCTTCTCTTCTTACTTTACACATAATTTCCTTCGCTTTTTTATGCTCTTCGCGTGACTGTTCTTTTTCTTTGCATTCTTGCTCTAGCCTTTTCATCAGTCTAAAATGTAGAAAAAGATCAAATTGTTTCATTTAAATCGTTTCTTTCATAATACACTGAAGATATTTTACTTTATTTTGCCTTATTTTACCAAAGTGCACTTTAACAAAGGTAACAAGTGGAAAACATAACACTTAAATAAAATACAGTTCCATTACAATCCTAATAAAATCTTAAAATGCGGAAAAAACTCTCACAGAGTTACAAAAAGCTGCAATAGAACAACTATATAATGAATACATGTGGAACCTCCATATAATGGATACCAGTGGAACCTCCATATAATGGATTCCTGTGAAACCTCCATATAATGGATCCCTGTGGAGCCTCCGTATAATGGATCTCTGTGGAGCCTCCGTACAATGGATGCCTGTGCAACCTCCATATAATGGCTACCTGTGGAACTTCCATATAATGGGTACCTGTGGAGCCTCCATATAATGGATACCTGTGGAGCATCCATATAATGGATGCCTGTGGAACCTCTATATAATGATATAATGAATACATGTAGAACCTCCATATGATGAATACCTGTGGTCTGTGGAACCTCCATATGATGAATACCTGTGGAACCTCCATATGATGAATATCTGTGGTAAAATCGTGTTAGTAAAATCGTGTTACTGATTTTTGCAGTTAGTCTGAGGGGGGGGGGAGGGGGGGAATGAAAATTCTTTAAAATAGAAGAGAGATTAGACTTACTCCAAACCCCAGGAAAAGTAAAATTCCTGATTTTTAACGTAAACAAAACTTCTAAAGAAACTTTTCAAAAGTTTGCAATGGCCAAATAATGTAATACCATAAACATCCGATTATGAGCCCTCCAAATTTAAGCCTTCCTTATATAAGCCTATCAATTTGCAAACATTGGCATCCTATTTTTGTTTTTTCTATCTGATTTTGTTTGTATTTATCATTATTATTACGATACAATATGATATGTTTCTTTCATTTTTACCATTAGATTATCGACTAACACAAAACCTCGTCCTTGTACAAGCCCCCTCGTATATAAGCCCCCCTCCATATGTATCAGCCCACCAAATTATGCTGACAAACTTATATAAGCCCAGGGCTTATAATCATTTGCTGTTTCGGGTTTACGGTTTACGGTTATGGGTTTACTGTTGATGTTTCATTCACCAAATACTAAAGAGTCAACATTAAAAACATACTACAAAACTAGCAAACAAATAAAGAATACATGAAAATAAACAAATCAAACTTTTAAATGACCAACCGTTTGCGTTCTTCTTTGCCTTTTTGACTTTTTTCTCTGTAATTTTTCCTTGCTTTGTATTGCTTTCGTTTATTTGCCTCAAAAATTTCAATTTCGTGATCCGTCAATTGCCTTCCGCACTTTCCGCCATCTGTGACGCTGTCTCTCTTCGTCGAATCATTTGCTTTGGTTTCCATCTGATTCAGCTTTATTCGTCGAATCCATTGTCTAAATTCATTAAATTCACGTGTTGAACATTTCACAAACCCATCTTCCGTTATTAAGCCTGGAGTACGAAAATTTTGAAATAAATCAGTTTTGGAAAAATGCAAATTGATGCTCTGTTTATCAGTTTCTGGTGCAAACCATTGTTACCCTATATTGAATATTAATATTAAGAAACTAATGAATTTCAAATTTTACCATGTTCGAAACAGTGTCTACCATCTAAGTTTTTAATTTAAAAAGCTGCAAAAAATTGTGGTCCATTGTCCATGCATACATAGTCTGGTTATTTCTACAGATATTTGTAGCTGAAGGATATAGACTAAATATATATCCTTTTTTGACTAAATATATATGCAGACTTAATACATGAATTAAATAAATAAATAGTTAGTTACCTTGGTTAGTGAGCCTCTTTCGAACGCATTCACTGTCAAGGTATGTCTTCAAATGTGGATCATGCAAAAAATTGTATTTCAAACCAAAACAATGAGAGCTTCGTAAATCGAAATTTGAGTCTGCCGGCATTTTGAAACGCTAAAAAATAAAATCTTTATTACTAGAGTCCTAACAATTATCAGAGGTAAAAATGGTAATGGCAAAAAATAATAATTGTAAAATTGTAAAGATCTTTAAAACTAGCTTCACAAAATCAATGAAACAAAACTAACAAATAAATCTAAAGATATATATAACTAGATAGATAGACTAGTCTGTTACCTTGGTTCCAACTTTCGTTGTACAAAGCATCATCACGTCGTCTAAGCCAGGAATCAAAGGAACCTTGAAATCTAAGCTGGAAGGAGATTCCTGCAAGATCATTGAAGGTGTAACTTGAGGAAATGTGAATGTTTCAGACTTTTTGTCATCTGGTAACGACGCCATGTCAGATAAAGTGGGCCTTTCATTTGGTGAATGTCTTCGTTCTTTCACATCAAACGATCTTGCGGCTTTCACTGCAGAAGCTGCACAGAACATAATAAAGTTGAATTGCTATTGTATCGATCCTTTCTTCGTTTTTAATCAATAATTTGTCTAAAGAAACATGACATTTTCTTGCAACAACATAAGTTGAACAAAATTTTCCAACAATCAAAAGAATTGCATCGAACGAGAATTGTTAACGCAAAGAACGCCAAAATCTTTGAATCGAATTTCGAATGTGTTGTTCTTTTTACGTAAACATTTTAGGTCTGTTTCATAGGTTTCTACTTTATAATTTATTCTAACCAATACCTAAAACAAACATGAAACACTAATTTTAATGCCTCAAAATTCTCACCGCCTTTCGTCAGGCTCTTTAGCGAAGTAAAGTTGAATTATTTGTACATTTTAGGACAGTTTACGATCCTGTTTTCAACATGTTTCTAAACGCACAATTCGTTTGCTATCATAAAACAGGTAACATAACAAATCATATGAATCGGAATTCTATGAAAATCATGGGAACGTAGTTAAAAGATCCAATCCCAACATCTTTGGTGCAGTCATCTATCTTATTGCACAACATTGCATTACATTGCACTGCATTAGATTGCACTGCATTGCATTGCATTGTAGTTTCATTGGCAGCGTTGTTAATTCAAAACTTAATAAAAAAGACGCATGAATCAATTTTGTTGACTGCATCACAAAAACTTTTACAGCGTTGATTGCATCACAAAATCTTCTTTACAAAAACATGTAGTGTAGATTTTCAAATATCTTTGTATAGGCCTAAATAAATGAAATGTTTGCAAAGAAAACATGAAAAGGGTTGTTTTCCAGCTCAAAATGCAAGTCCAATAATTTCCCTTACTTTTTATGAGTTGTAGTATAGCCTTCCATAACCACGACGATTGTAAATCTTTTCTTCTCCCTTAACTGACCTATTGTTTTCCTATTGTTTTGCTCGGAAATCATGGTCTGAGTTTGTTATGAAGTGGTTTGTTAAAGACTGGACTTTACCACGCTACTTGGAAATATCATTATTTTTTAGCTCGCGTATTTGCGTCAAAAATAAAATTCAGAGATGTACAAACAGACGCTGCATAGGAGCATTAAAACTTTACAGTATTTCGTTGTTGTAGTTTGGAAATATCTCAGAATAAAATATAAACAACAAAAAACACAAATTCACGGTAAATTCTCTTTCATGAATAACTATTTACATTTATATTTACATTTATGTTGCATTCCCTCGCGGGAGAGGTACACCCTAATATATAGGTAAGGCCATTAAGACATTAAGACAGTGAATTCTCTAAACATGGGTACGATTTAGCAATGTTGAGTTAGATATTAGAAATTGCCCTTAATGTTGGGTGTGTTTGAATGAAATACAACGCTAGTGTTGGGTATACACGTAGATTTGATCATTAAAGATGGGCGGGTTTATAAATCTCAGCAGCACACTCCCGTCCGACTGTGAGACGTGTACCTCTTCCGGATAATCCCTATGTATTATGTATACACAGATTCTGAAGTTTTCTTTGTACATTAAGCGTATATAAACAATCTACGTACAACAACTTTTCATTAAAAAAAGGTGATAAAATATACGTACATTACTCCATCCTCAAAAATTAAAAAACTCAAATAAACAAACAGTACGAAAGAAAAAAATATGTCTGCTTTCAATTTTTTTAAGAACAGGTGAACTTTAAATTAAACTTGATTGACTAAAGTCCTGGTTAACTTGAACTGTTTCATATATCCTTTGAAAGCTTTCAGCGTTGATTTACCTTCGGTTACCTCAAAAACTTGTTATCTGTTCTCAAACAAATTTCAATTTCCTTTAAGAGTTTGAGATAGCTAGCTTTTCATCTTTTGCGTGAAAAGATTAGTGTGGTCATTCAGTCCAGTCCACGGATAAGCTTACGTTAATTATGTTAGCCTGCGAGAAGGCTTAAGCTAAAGTCCACACGCAAGCAAGCTACATAAAAGTTCCCAATGTTTTGTTCATTGGAATCCATTACCCTTTTGCGCTTTATGTACGAACGGTTAAACCTGTAAAAAGGGATACCGTTACTTTGTTCACATCTGAATAAATTGAAAGAGGTTGTCATAGCAAATCAGGCCATTTTCCTGAAGTTCTGCAGTATCCCACATTACAAATTAGGTCATTTTCTATTGTAAGTAGGAGATCCCAATGTTTGTTCATTCGAATCTATTACTCATTTGCGCCTCGTGTACGCAGCACTGGTAAACTTTTAAAAAGGAATACCGTTACTTTGCTCACATCTGAATAAATTGAAAGAGGTTTTCACAGCAACCTAGGCCATTTTTTGCAGTTCTGCATTATCCAACATTACAAATTAGGCCATTTTCCTGCAGTTGATTAAACTGTATCTCTTACACCGATTCGTACCAAAGTAGGCCGATTTCTCAGCAAGCAGACCACACCATATTCCCAAAATTCAAACACCAAGAAATATCTCTCTGATGATCACATTCATGCAATGATAGTATATTTCTATTTAAATTACTAATTAAATCACACCACAATACGAAATTAAACGATTCGACTCGAATTAAAGCATTAACTCTTGTAAAGCATCCGTAAAAGTCAAAAGGTCCAACACATCTGGGAAGTCAAAGTCTGCCTTTATAGAATTGAAAAAAAAATCTGGAGCCTGGAAAACGAAATACGCAATTAAACATTTTTCTAAAATTCTCAATTTTGCTTAATTTGTTGAATATCAATAATCAAAAACAGAAAAACATTTCTATTTAAATTCCCTTTCTGTTTACATTAAGCAATGCCGTGAAGGCAAAACGAATTATAACAAGATTGCGACAATAAGAAAGATTACGTATCATTGATTGTTGTTACTCAGAGTTTCAAGCTATTCAGTAAATCGTCAATCATCAATTTTGGGCATTGTTTCCATTACTCCGTTTCGTATGAAAACGAAGCATTTGCTCCATTTTTGAATTTGCGTTCCCATCAAAATGATGGAAAACAGATTAATTTGAGATCCAAGAGGACTGATTTGAAAACAAAGCCATTTAAAAACGCATCGTTTGTAAACACCCAAAACGGAGTTGTTTGAAAACGCTGCGACAACAACTATCAACTTTGGGCGCCAATTACGATGCAAAAACGTTTTTGTAAACAAAAATGGAAACGGAGTGATGGAAACGGCCGTGCGTGCCTCTTTCCTTTTTGAACATGGAATGATTTGAAAACGGAGAGATTTGAAAGTGGAGTTAATTGAAAACGGAGAGATTTGAAAGTGGAGAGATTTGAAAACAGATTGATTTGAAAAAGGAATTATTTGAAAACGGATAGATTTGAAAAAAAAATGACTTGAAAACGGATAGATTTGAAAACAGATTGATTTGAAAAAGGAATGACTTGAAAACGGAGAGATTTGAAAACGGAGTAATGGAGACAAGGGGCCTTGTTGTCTTAATTTAAACAATGTTAATATCATAACCAAGACTGACCTGTTGATATAGTTGATGCAAAGAAACAAGTTTTCTTCCCGTAAGTTTATCTAAAATAGGAATCTTGATATATCTGGCAGACAAAAACAGAAACAAAATTAGAATCTCAGAAAAATAAATTATAGCATAGAATCTCAAAATTTAGTCATCTTGTTTGCAATTTCGAAAATGACCCTGATACTGAAGATTAAGTTGCAATACAATACGTATTAAAGACAATAGGAAACGTCTGGGACCATTTCCCAGAAGAACAATACCTTTACCAGAAGATCTAGTAAAATAGAAAATCGTTGTAAACAATATTTCATATCATTAAAGAGGGTAGGGTGATACTAATAACATTTTAATAAATCTGTTGAAAGCCTAATACAATATATTATTAAAATCTACTAAAAGAAAGAGAGAAAATAAACTAAAATAAAAATGTAAAAAAATAGGGCTGAGTCTGAAAAGTCAGTTTCTTAAATGTATATTATCTAATATTATTTATATTATCAAATAATTTTAACCTTACTATTATCACAAAATTATTAATTAACAAAGATTTAAAAAATTAAGCACAATAATGAACTCATTAAGATATTTACGTTTGTGGGATCTCATTTTCTGAAAGCCATTTTTTAACGTCTTCTTTAGTCCACTTGAAAATATCATTTTTAGTCAACTTTGGTTTTTCATCAGGTGCACCTAAAAAACAGTCAAACAAATAATTCAACAGACCTTTTATTTTATTATTAAACCTTTAGGGAAATCAAACTATGAATATTAATTAATAAAAAACAATAAAACGAAAATCCTAAGCAAGAAATAACTTATCTACACAATAGTTGTTGACTACATTGTTATTTAATAATTAGTATTACTCTTAATGTTAACGTTAATTAATTAATTAATTAATTAATTAATTAATAGTAATTTAATGTTGGTTATAATTATTATTATTTATCATGATATTATATTATTGTTAGTTATAATGTTGCTTGTTTAGTTACACAATTCACATCTACTATTTCTCGGCTGCCCATTGTCTTGAACATTCACTATTCGAACAAATTTGGCTGGGCTTTCTTTTAAAACACTCCCGTTAATTCGAACATTTTCTATTTCTAACAGGTTTCAATTTCCCGTAAGAGATCAAGATAGCGAATGTCAACTGTGAAAATCATTTATAAATTAGGCTGTTAAAAATAATTTCAATCAGAAAATTAATTATTTTCAACTTCCTACAAAAATCCTACAAAAACAAATTATTTATAAAATTAAAAATGTGTTACTTCCAAAATCCATTTCATCAATTGCCTTGATCATCTCGTTAACAAACTTCCCTCTCTGCCCAATCTCTTTTGTTAATTTGGACACCGTGTCATCGAAATTTTTCACATGAGCAAAATCAATCCAAAATTTAGCACCAACAACAAATCCAAGCCATCCATCTGGTTTATAATTTGCATCAAGCATTAATGGAATGATGTCCTTGTTTAGCTGGAAAGCATATTCTGCCTCTAAAATAATGAGAAAGATTACAATTAATTCAATCATATAACACAGCACATCTTTTAAAGGAACTTTTAGTTTAGTATTTTGAAATGATTTCGAAGTTATAAGCAAAGCAAAGCAAAGCAAAGCAAAGCAAAGCAAAGCAAAGCAAAGCAAAGCAAAGCAAAGCAAAGCAAAGCA
>JAYJMH010022616.1:0-19126 GCA_036873815.1 Phacellophora camtschatica
CAAGCGCAGAAACCCATACCTTACAAGAATAGCAAGTGTATGTGCCTGAAACTGAAAGGTTATGTATAACCCGTGTCCCCTGTTGGAAACAAGTCATTTCGAGACTTTCGCGGGCTAGGCACGTTAAATACGATAACTCACTCAGACAAAAACATTCTAGAAAAACAAACTGTTAGAAATAGCCAACACCTTCCAACTTGAATGAATCACAAGTTATTCAAGCTACTCAGGAACAAGTACAATGAATATAAGAATAAGGCACGTGAAAACATGGTAATGTTATGGATCAGTTTAACAGGCTACAGATGTCTTCCAGAGCTATGACAATTTGGGATTTTTTATGGATCAGTTGCATTGTTGCAGGCCAGAGAATACAAGTGTTCTAGGGCCATGACAATTTTGAAATGTCTAAGTCATGGAGGAGAACTACAATCAAATGAGCAGCACGAAATCTTGCTTTTAGTGGCTTTGGCAGCAATAATAAGACTCACATAGATTTACAGGTTCACGGAGTCCTTCTATTACATTGAATAAATAATATTATTATCAATGAATTGATTTAAAAATCTAGTTTCTTTTACGCAAGATTTTTTCTGCAAGGGTTCATCAGTGCTTTATTGGCCATTAAATTTATTATGATGTTGCGAATTCCTGCTAACACCTCAATGTTCACATTCGCATTTGACGAAATCAATTTTCAACTTTATTGTGGTAATAAATTTTTTAATTCAACACAACAAAAATGAAAACAAACCAAAATTACAATCTTTTTAAGAAGCACGTACAACAACATAAATTACAAAACAACCGTTAAATCTTCAATTTTCGTTTTAAATCTATAAAACAATATCAACAAACAAGCAACAAAAACTGCAAAAGTCGAGTTAATACTCTATTGAAGTAAATTTTTTGCAGCAAACGTCTGAAAAAATCTTTTCAAGGTAAAATAGTGTAAGTGTTTTCTGGAAAAGTGTCCATTATCCAAAACTAAATAGAGACTTAATGCACCGTGAAAATTATTTACGCTGTCATACTTTACCTGAACTATTGTTCCAGTCATTGGTGAAATTGCTCCTCCGGTTGGTGACGCTGATGTCATCGCAGTGACGAACTTTGGTGATGGTCTATTTACATGAAAGACACCATCCTGAAAGGACACACATTTTCAGTTAAATACCGGGTGTTGCAAGAAAAGATAACACGTTTAAGAAAGTCCACTGGTGACATTACCGTTTAAACCCGTCAAATATCATGTAAATAATAATCCGGAATACCTAACATACAGTGTAGTACCATGTACTGTACGCTCATATTGGTGTCTTGAGCATTGATAATGGTTTCTCCAAACGTCAGATTTTACTCCATGCCAAAACAATAGCCTAGTGCAGAACGGCCTATGATATAATCAATTAGTCCTTGAGGCACAAATTTGGAGCAGATTTTAATTTCCTGTGAGAGTTTTCAGATAGCAGATGTCAACTGTAGCTATTTACATATTTGAAAGAAAATGAAAATGAAAATCGACTAATGCGTTTTTGGCAATGTGAGATGCGCACAATTGTTTGTATTCCAAATTATTTCATTCGTTGATTTAAAATTTGTGAATAATATTTTGTTTATCTTGTCATTTTTAAAGTGTCTAACATTTATGTTCAAATTGAAAACGAGTAGCGAGGTATTTTTGAAGTGCTTTCCGAGAGCTTGGTAAGCCGTTCAGTAGGACGTTCTGGCTTCACCGTGATGGCAAATTTAGGATTTGAAGATTTTAACGATAAATACATTTTATTTTGACATGCAAGGTACTACAGTTTAAGTTAATGATTCACTGTCATTGTCAAAATAATATGGCACTTCTTCATGCAAAATTGTCAATACCAAACTTGATTAAATATCTTTTTTGAGGACATAGAGTATTGTTATCGACCTCTGAGCCGTAAAATGTAAATATGATTACGATGATAATGATACTGGTCATCACAATGACAATGAAAAGATGATGATGATGATTGCGATGATAGTAATAATGTTCATGACAATGACAATGACAATGACAATGACAATGACAATGACAATGACAATGACAATGACAATGACAATGACAAGATGATGATGATGATGATGACGATGACAATGACAATGAAAAGATGATGATGATTATTACGATGAAAGTGATACTGGTCATGACAATGAAAATGAAAAGATGATGATCAACACAATTACTTAATTTTCTCAATTGGCCTATATCTTCTGCTAGTAAAACTTTCAAAATGGCAAAAAAGCATCTGAAATAGGTCTGAGTACTTTCAATACCGGACTACTTTTCATATCGGAATGGATTCAGCCTATCTGAAATAAATTTATACTGTTTTAATTGCAGTAACGCGATACTAGATTGCTATCAGCCCTCTTTTCATTTCAGTTAAACGACACAGACCAACTCCGCATTGAAAAAAGTCAAAGTTTATTGCTTTGCAGAATTGCGGAGCCAATTTAACATGTTCAGCAAAACAATTGACAAGCTCAAAGCAACGTCTATCGGATTCATTCGTTTACACAAGAAGGAATGCCAAACGGATTCATTGGATTACGTTTTACCTCATCTTCAGAGCTCCGCAAAAGCGAAGGGAAGTACATCGGATTACTGCAGCGTCGTGTAACTGCACGCCTATCCGATAAAAAAGTAACTCGGTGTGAGATGGATCCGATATCGTGTAACGGTGGCTATAAACGTTTGGAATATAAAGTAAATCAAGGACACACTCAAGAAAAATGCGTTTGTCTGTTGTAGAATGTCCGTTTGTAGATTGTCCGTTGATGCAGGATCCACTGTATACTTACTTTTGTAAAAATGTGTATGGATTGTTCTTGAAAAACAACGGCACTTTTATCTCGAACACCATTGATGATTGATTGCAAATAAGTTCTGTTGTTTTCAGTTTGTATGTCTCCACTGCATAAAAATTCTTGGCTTTCAACCTGTGAAAATAAAATAAAAACGATCAAAAATGATCAAATAAAAAAATTACAAAGCTTTGAAAAATAAATATATTTAATTAACAACTACGTCATAATACGAATAAAAACATTCCCACAAAGCTCATCCTTAAATAGTCTATGCTTACCTTTGTAGTGATAACATAAGTTTGCTAAAAGTATACCAAGTGACCCAAAACATTTTCTTCTTTGACGGGTTAGATAAAATCAGACGATTGACGGACTGAAGCGATTCAAACATTGTTGCAAAGCTGAAACCATAATTATTAGAAAAATGCTGAAACATTGACTTGGATATTTCCTATTTTGGGGGATTTTCCTTATATTCAAAATTGATCGAATATATGTGGATTTTTTGAAAAGAGAATATGTGGATTTTATAATGCTGATTTTAACAATGAGACAATGTGAACTATGTTTAATTTTGTTTTGGGAGTAGTAAACACAATGTTAATATCACCAAAGGATATAGAGAGATGTCAGAAAAAAATATATATTCCGAAGCCAACAAAAACTTTATTGATTAGTCTGATGGCTACCGTATAAAGATGTTTTGTTGCTTTGTTTTTCGTACATTTATGATCGCCTCATTCTTATAAAATCCATATATTTAAAGCATTTTAAATATCGTTTCAAATCTAAGATAATGTTTCAGCTTTGAAAAATGTTTGAATCACCTCAATCGGTCAATCCCCAGATTTTATATAACCTATCAAAGAGAGAAACTCTTTTTAAGGTCACTCCGTACTTGAGTCAAGAGTCTTACGGGTATAACCAATGATACATTTCGGTCTACAACCAATGATACATTTCGGTCTACAACCAATGATACATTTCGGTCTACAACTAATGATACATTTCGGTCTACAACCGATGGTACATTTCGGTCTACAACTAATGATATATTTCGGTCTACAACCAATGATACATTTCGGTCTACAACCAATGATACATTTCGGTCTACAACCAATGATAAATTTATGATATATATTTCTTTTCATTTTAAATTTGCGTGTCTTTATCAGCATTTCTATAATTTATTAGCACATTTGCTTCGACAAATCTCAAATAAGCAATTACCTGAATAAAAAAACGTCCATCTTTTATGTACGTTACATGAAGGTCTTTTGCTAAAGATAAAAAAAAACAATCAAGCTCCATACTGCTCATTATTTATGTTTTCAAACTTTTCAATTCTTATCATGTTAAGGCCATCCAAAACAACCTACAAAATCTAAAATAATCAACCAGAGAACAATGTATCTGACGTTGCAATGACACAACAGAGAATGATCAAAAATAATACAGGATGTTCCAAAAAAGCTACCCGTTTGCAAAGCTGATGTAAAGGAGCTCAGTTTCTATATTTTTGTTTCTATATGAATGTTATAGAAGCAACTTCAACTTAAAGTATGAAACATTGCTTGGTAAAATCAACTAAGTTTCACCAAATAAAGTACAATTTTTTTTGACAAAACATGTCAAAATAACGTGACCAGTAAAGATGAGATTTTTAAATTTATTTTGTACATTTCCAGTTAAATATATATATATATAAGGTCAACGATGATGCATGAAGAATGTTTCGGTTTAAATCATTGATAGCAAAGGAATGTAGATTTTCTCAATGATCAAAGTAATCTACATAACTGCTTTGGAGCAATGTTATAAGTCGTCATAAAATATCCTCTTTGACCAAGTCAAACATGAATATTTTTAAGCGAATTCCTTGGTACAACTACTTTCAAGCAGCAATAAAAATTTCATGCATCGTTGTGTGTTGCCATTTATTTATCAATATTGTCCAAATATTAACTTTGAAGGCTCCTTTACAATAAACAGCCCATTTTCAGAAGCATACATTGGGAAAATCTCTTGTTTCAAAGAAAACCTAAATTATATTTACCAATGGGCATAACTCAGTGATTATTCAGTCAATTTTAACAGTCAATTTATCAAATGTTAAGTTGAAATCTTTCCCATTAAATGCAATCAAAAGAATTAAAGCTAGAGCTCCTTCACAACAGCTTTGCGAACGTGTGATCCTTTGTGGGACACACGGTACAATAAAAATTTCATAGAAAACCTCTAAAATCAATTAAAAACACTTGATTGATATATTTTAGCACAGCACAAAGTTGTTTTTTTATAACTTCGTTGAATCTTTCAGGGTTGTATTTCACTAAACATAAATTCATTGAATCTTTCAGGGTTGTATTTCATGAAAGTAACATTTCAGAAAAAAGGCTCCTGCTCACAAAAATCAAATCTGCGAAAACCTCAATTTAAATACTTACTTATATCTTTATCAACAAGTCTCAATGTTCTTTGGTAATCTTTATTAAGTCGAAAACCAACAGCATTCTTAAACGGTGAATTGTTTTCTAAAAAAGAAAATTATACACTGACAAAAGCGAGAGCAGATTTTGAAACAATAATGAAATCGACACTCCAATTCAAAGCAATTAATTAGCCATCGAAAACAAATCGAATTCTCTCATGCGAAAAATCGAAACAAACAAAGCCATGCTTTGATTTGTGCTTGAGAGAATTCGCTTTGTCTTGATTGGCAAATCACTTTGGAATTGGCGTGTCGATTTCACTATGCTACAAAATCTGCTCTTGTTACTGACAGCAAGCATATTAATTTTACACACAGACGCAGGAACTATTCTGGAGCTGAAGAGCATATTACGGAGAAAAGTAAGAGCTCTACGTAGTGATGAATGACATAATTTCAAAAAGATGGCTTTATGCTGTCATCCCCTGCAGAGGTATTCTCTAAGGTTTTGGATTTCATCAAGTAAATTATGGTTTTTAAATAAAATCCTTACAGGTAATGTAGGGATTTTGAAACGAATGCTGCGAAAACATGTTTCTTTTTAGATAAATACAAAAGACAAATTCGGTACCAATGCTGCAGGAATAACTGTTTCAAGCATTTGCAATACTGAAATTTGCCACATTTTAGTAATCCTAATTGACTAATTATTGAAGGATTCGTTAAAACAGTTCAGTTTTGCATACAAAAGGTATTACTTAAAGATCAAAAATTAAAAATAATTATTTTCCCACATACCTAAATTTTTCACAATATTTTTGTTTTCCTTCGAGATAAATAAAAGTAACGCCAGTCCGGCATGCGCAAGTTGTTTTTGGGTAAGATTTCCTTTGATGGGAAATAGCTCAGGATGGTGTTCCTGTTAACAAAACAAAATAGTTGATGCATACAAAAAATTATTTATCTGAAATATTTCATTCTGATTATAACGTTGATTGAAACGCTGCAATTAACACTTCATTATCATTCTGTCACGTGAAAATGATGCACGTATAAGTTGAAACCAAAAACAGTTCTTGGCAATGTTTTTTAGATGCATGGATTGTGGTGTTCCATTCTGTCAGTCTCACACAGGATGGGTGATCTTGTTTTCCAGGTAATTGTTTGGTAATATTTAGTAATAACAAGTAATACTAGGTGTCTTTTTAATAATATCATTCAAAAGCCAAAGTAAGTGGTTTATTTCAATTGATATGTATGAAATAATATTATAAATATATAATATTTTAGCATTAATATATAACATTTTGTGTTATTTGTTTTTGTGCTTTAAGCTAAAATAATTCACTCAAAGTTTTTGCTCTTTAAATTCATATGAATGGTTTGTGTTTATATGCTATATATTGTTTGCATTGTTTTAGAATAAATGAAAAGAAGTTTAAAATAAACACTGCATGAAAACAATCGATTAAAATTTTATCTTTCTGTAGATAGCTACTATTGGACACAGTCCAATCTTATTTCAATATTATTTTTGGCTTCTGTCCTGGAAATTGCTTTTCGCTGAAAATTAAAATTTTATCTTTTTGCTCTTTTTGCAGCTACTGGCTATCCCAAAAAGATGGTAACACGTTTGACTAGAGTCTGATGACAAAAATATTGCCTTAATAAATTTAATATCATTTAAGTAGCAATATTCAGCAGTTGATTTACAATTTGGAAACTTACTCTTCAAAAACTGATCCCTTAGAAACTGAGATATTCATCTTCGAACACCAGCGATCAAGACGGAACAAGAGCTTTAAACTAAAACGGCCTAGGCAACACGTTAGAAAACACTTGAACTGCGTGCCTCAAAATTTGAATAAAAATTAAAAAATAAGCAAATAAAATCGTGTATTATGAGAGCTGATTCAATGTTTTTACATACTACACATTTAAAAAAAAAAAAAAATCTCATGATATCCATAGGAACACTTTTAATGATGTAAATATTGTTAAATATACTTTTTGAACTAATTTTACTAAATGTTGCTTAGACAACCATTTAGATAGACTCTGGTTTTAATTAAATGTCAAATTTAAGATTTTGAGAAGATTTTTTGGCAATTGAGTAGCAAATTGTAAGTTAACCATTAAGCATTCACTGCTATTTAATATTAAAGACAGTAAGCCAATATCTTTATCTGTAGTATAGGTGTTACCTTCTTTTTGGGACACCGGGTAGTCTATTTCACAAAGTACTTAGATATCAATCTTAACTATTGTGCATAAATATATTGCGTGAATACAATAAAATTTACCTCAATGAAATCAGTGTGAACATCCCCTTGCACAAAGTTTGGATGCTTCGCAAGGTCAGTCAGAAATTTAATATTTGTATCCAAGCCAACAACCTAAAAATACAGCAATTTTATCATAAGCAAATAATGATTTCTCAATACTTGAAATCAAAGTTGTTCTATGATTTTTTTCACAAATGAACGTTCTCCTCGAGTAATTATTTCCACCAACAAGAGCAGATTTCGTAACAATTGTGAAATCGACACGACAGTTTCAAAGCAATTAGCCATCAAAGACAAAGCGAATTCGCTCAAGCAGAAAATTAAAACAAACTAAAGTATGCTTTGATTTTCCGCTTGAGAGAATTAAATTTGTCTTGAAGGGCTAATCATTTTGAAATTTGCATGTCGATTTCACCATTGTTACAAAATCTGCTCTTATAATTTCCATCAAGAAGAAAATCATTCAGTGATAGCCAAAAATAAATACAGAAAGTGCATCGAATAAATGAATTCGTTTGTCTTATAAGGAACAATAAATATTTAAGAGTCTTGAAGAGTAAATATTTAAATATTTATAAATTAAAATACAAATTTATTAAAATATTTATATCTTTATTTATAGATATAAATATTTATAAAGAAAAAAAGTTATCTTAAAGATCAAAGTATTGTAAAACGTTGCACGTGCATCAAGTATGATTCAGTATAAAGGTTTGAATAATGAAAAAGTTATCACACGTTGATAGCAAGTTTTTTTGCGACATGAGGAAAATTAGTCTAAGTACTGGTTAAGTACCCAACCGCCCAAAACCCAAGAAAGAAGAGTTGGTGAATGTGCTAATCATCTTGGTCTTTGTCGCGATGCTTGCTATGCTGACGAATACAGTCATACGCATTCAACATGTATAATTATAACTTTGTTCCTTGTAAATGTAATAAATAAAGTTATTTTCGGTTGAATGAAATGAATTGGAAAATAAACATAAATATTTGATGCATTAAACATTTGAACGTGTAACAACAATCAATCACAAGAATGAAGAACAGTTTGCGCTGAGAACATATGAACAGTGGCATCGAACAAAGCAAAACACCCGTTTCCTAGCATTTATTTTACTTCATTTCTATTGTCATAATAAAAACATTTAGTGCACGGGTAAAAGGTAACGTACGTGATAATCTTCTAGATTCGTTTGCAGTTTTCTAAGCGCTGCTCCTCGACTCTCTGACCATACAATTAATTTTGCAATCATCGGATCATAATGTACAGTCACTTCATCTCCTATAAAAATGATACGAAAAACGTTACACCAAACACTCTTCATCCATAACACATTACTTAAATGATGGAATTGGATCAATTTTTAAACACAAGTATGTAAGAAGAAACAAAACGAAAGTATTTTCACTTTCACCTCACACTTTTACATCTACTGTATTCAAAACAAATTAATTTACTCTCAATCCAACTTCTACCATGCATCAAAGCCAAGTCGCTTTTAAACTACATTACATTGTTTTCAATATGCTGGTGAAATATTTGACATTGGAGCAATTAATTTAGCTCTTCATGGGAACCTGAAAATGAGCTTGATTGGTAACACACTCGAATTTTTGTGATTCTTTAAGAGTCGGAACTTTTTTGGGGTCACCCACAGTATACATATTTAAACCTTCAACATTCAAATGTGGTAAAACATATCAGACTGACCTTGCTGTACACCAGTGTCAATTCTGACGTCACTAGATGTTTCCGGGGTTGACAGATGTATCAATGGCCCAGCGCCAGGAAGGAATTCACTGAGAAAAAATAAAAACATTTATCACGTTATATATATATTTAAATCTATTTTTTAAACACTTAATTGTCAAGTAATATGGCCAAATCCTTGAGTTCAATTATGTGTGTTTTGGTATAAACGTTGAGTATAATTATAGCTGATTGGAACTGACAGGTTTACAGGTGAGCCCAAAAATACACTTGATAATATTTGTATGTTCTTGAAATTTTGTTAAGGAATTCGTTGTGACAAAATTCGCAAAACAAATCCTTGGCACTGTTTGAATAGTAAAGAATATGCCAGCCAAATATATAATAAATAAGCCATTGGGCCTGAACTGAAGCGCTTTATTGTTGATGACTTCATAACAAATTCATGTTTATTCTTCAACGAAGGAACACTATGCCTGAACCATTATGCCTGATTTTAGAAATGTTCAAATACAAAGACAAAATAGCGAAAGTAATTAGAACATTAAATACAGTACATAATTTGCATGCATAAAATTTAGTTATTTAAAAATAAGTGTCTCAATTCTCCCCCAGCCCAATCATTTTACATCTTAAAATTCTGGGAATGGGGTATAGATTTCATGCAAAAATTTTGGGATTGGTATCCCAAATGACGTTCAAATTCTGGAATGGGTGATTGGGTTTGAAAACATTTGCTTGAAATGTAAAAAAATTTGAAGAATTTTTTTGTTCAAAAGTCGAAAACATGAATCAGAGAAGATATTGATTAGCATCGCTGAATTGTGAAATTATGAGATTGGCTATCGAAATGATGCTAAAATTCTTGGTATCCGGCTAGTGGCGAAATTCCGTGGCGGCACAAGTAGTAAAGTACCCCTAGGGCGTTTACCTTACCTTTCAGGGTTTTCAGCATAAATTCTTGCCTCGACTGCATGTCCATTAAGCTTCAAATCCTCTTGTTTGAAAGGAAGTTCTTCTCCTGCTGCTACACGAAGCTGCAGCTCAACGAGATCTACACCTGTTATCATTTCTGTTACTGGATGTTCAACCTAAAATATTATCAAATGAATAAGGAGAAACAAATCACGGTTTTAAACAGCCTGTATCTAAAACATAAAATACAATAATGTGAATGAATTGCACTGTCAATGATTTGCAACAACAGGGCATATTTTGCCTGCATAAATTGTTTGATCTACTTAGAGCTATTAACTCCGCTATTTACATTTGGAAATAACTTACTTCTAAATTCTGTTTTTAACTTTGATAAATGATAAAACTACCGGGTGGCCTAAAAATGTCCCCATGTTTACAGAGCTGCTGTGGAGAAGCTTCAGTTTTAATAATTCTGTTATTGCTTCAACTTGATTATAGAAGCTGCAATTTTTAGAATAATACCTTGGTTGACAAAATCTACCCAATAATCACTGAGTTATACTCAATGAAACCAAAAATAGTGGATCTCTGTTGCTGAAAAATTTGAAAAATACTACATAATGGCTTTCAGTGACTCAGATTTTGATAAATACTAAAGCTCCTCAACAGCAGATTTGCAAACGTGTGTACATGTTTTTGGAACCACGGTCCTTTTTGCAATCAAGACATTAAAATAATAACACAGTTTCTTTCGTCGTCTTCTTTGTCACGTTTTTCACTCCAAGATTGTAATTTTCTTTTAATTTTCTTTAATTTAATAATTAATGTTATTTCCCGTTTTCAATTACCATAAACAATGACAGACAAATGTTTGCCCAAATTCATGAACACCTTTATTTAAATCTATTTCTACAAAAATGTTCACTATTTTTTTCTTTTTTTCAAAAGGTGATCTTTCAGGATATTTTGTAGAATTTTGTTGCAAGTTACGTTGTTTATTGTGTTAAATTGCCAATATATTTTGTAATAAATTTGTAAGCAAAATTTGTTTGGTCGAAAGCAAACTATGTAAAGTGAACTTTCTAGCCATGCTGTGCACCTGTCCATTGCTAATGTATTCTTTAATATCTGTGTATACTTATTCCAAGTACATTTTTTGCAATCAATGAATAAACAATGTAGCGTATGGCGACGTATAATAAGCAAACAAACAAACAAATTATTATAAAAATACAAAATCGCCTTAGAAAACATAAACTAAACGTATCGGGCCGTACCCTTCGTATGTAGTAGTAGTCAATTTTGCAAACCAGGAAAAGATTTTTTTACCTGCAATCTTGTGTTCATTTCCATGAAATAGAATTTCTGATTTTCGTCCATTATGAATTCAACAGTTCCTGGGATAATGAACACTTGCGTCAAAGCCACATAAAATTAAGGCATAAATGGCTTAAAAAAGCAAACAGAAAAATAAGGATCCTGCAAATGCAAGACAATCACAAGCATAATGAATATGTCTAAAAAGAGCAGCTGAATATATCCCAGAAATGTTCTCAACTAAATCGTACAGTCCCTACCTGCACCTACATATCCAACAGCCTTCGCAGCCCTAACTGCAGCCTCTCCAATTTGTGACCTAACAAGTGACGAAATTCCAGGCTATGGATAGAAACAAATAAAATAATTGTAATCGTAATTAGTCTTCTGTAAATTCACAAATTTTTAAATGATAAATGTGACATAATTTTCTTACGTTTACCAATTCATAATTAAATTATAAAGCATGAGAGTTGAAACTTTTAACATATTTTGGACGAATAGAAAATTTATCAAAATAATAAAAATTAAAAAAAAATAACGCCAATGCACAATTTGTTACAAAATATACTCTTACACCCATCTAAACTTATTACAATCAATGAAGACACATCTATGCAAAGCTGATATGTCTTTTCCGTCTTTTCTCGGAACTTACAGTTGTTTCCAAGAAATCTTTTCAACAGCAATATAAAAAAATTTCCGGCAAAAGAAGTATAAAGTCTGGCCGAATAAAATTTTGAATTTCGAAATCACATTTCGAATTTATTCTGTACTGAGATCTTTACAAAGTTAAAATTTGGTTTCTCCAACTTGTAGACAAAAAACTGTTTCAACCTCATCTTTGAATCATCTGAAACTGGTCACATGAAATCGTTTCGAATAATAGGTGACTGCAGTAAAACAGGGTTACTCGTATGGACAGGACGTATTTGCTTCAATGTTATTTATAAGTAAGCTGTATGGTATGGAGAAGTTAAAGTGAGTCACGTTAAATAAACAGAGCATGCCTAAATTGAAAACAAAAATGCTGAGAGATGGTTAGTTAACGTTGTAACTTTATTGGCTATCTAAAAGCTGATCATATGGCTTCACTGAAGATATTATAATATTCCAACACTTCTATGTCTTGTTATTCGTATTTCTTATTTGTTAAGTAAGCCTATTTGTTAAAAGTCAACATTAAAGTATGGATCAATGTCAAAAGCTTTATATTTGTCCATAACTATTTCACTGATAACATAAAAGCGTACTTATCACATGACAACTGGTCTACTCCATCAAAAATTATTTACTATAATAACTCTTTTAATAGGGCTTTTAATAAGTATGTAACCTACGGCTGGTGCTTCTTCTATAATCTTTTGATGCCTTCTTTGAACACTGCAGTCTCTCTCAAATAAGTAAACTGTGTTTCCATAATGATCAGCAAACACTTGCACTTCAACATGTCTTTACAAAATAAAATAAAACAAAATATAATATAATAGAATAGAATGAAATTTACAGAAAAGCATATCAGATCCGGACACTATTTGACTCAAGTCTAATCGCATGAATATCAGGACCGAGAGCAATTCTTTGAAATGACCTACACACCTTTATACCAATTTACTACATATCAATAAAATGTTACGAAAATGAATACACATTTTAGCACACCCAATTTCATGTCATATAGCAAGAGCCCGCAATAAGAAACCAATTCTTGAAAATCAGCCTGCCTGGTTTCTTAATATTTTGGCAAGCTTGACAGAGTTGGGCTGATGTGTGCTGCCAATAATGTGATAGAAAAGTTATAGCAATACTCCTCTATTATCTTAAATGATTTCCATCATTAAAATCAACTGTGTTTTAATCAATTTTCAAAATTAATTTGTAAATGTTTGCCAAAAATCAGCCTGTGATTTCTTACAAGTCAGTTTCTTGTTGGAGGGTTCTTATTGTACTCATTTTACGCCTTTCTAACTTATAAATATATGAAATGAAGCTGAAACCCATAGCAGTTGAAACGCCAAATGTATGTCTCGTGTAAAATATTTAACTATTAAAATAAATAGTAAATTAGTAAATAATAAAATATTGCAAAAAATATGATTTCCATATAATAATTTTAACTATCAACTATGGAATGAAGTGACAATTGTGCAATGCCTAAAATTCATGTATCTTTTACCTCAACAACGGAATGAACATTATCTTAAGATCAAGAAAAATCTGATCATTACTTCCCTTACAATGATAATGGATCTCCAAGCACTAACCTTGGCCTTTGGACGTATTTCTCTATAAGCATGTTTTCGTCACCAAATGCATTTCGAGATTCCCTTTTTGCTGATTCTAAAGCAGACTCGAACTCGTTTTCATTAAGAGCGATCCTCATCCCCTGAAAAAAGTATGATCAAATTACCAAAGTTCAATTTTGTTGCAAACATTATCTCTAGTTAATATTACTGTAAGATTTAAAAAAAAGTTCAAAATTTCTTAAAGCTAAGAAAGAAAAAAGAATGATCGCACAGTTGTGGGATAAAAGATTTTCTGATTAGGTTTACAATATCTAGAAAATTTAACTTCTAGCCATGCTCATAGTATATATATTCCATATGAAAAATCATTAACCAGTAACTAATCCATTGTGATTTTTAGCAATAAAATTGAAGGTGCGCCTACTTTACCACCACCTCCCCTGATTGCTTTTATCATAACAGGATATCTATCAAAAAAATAATAACTATACACAATTCAGAAGCAAAAAGGACAACAAAACAGTAAGAACGTCATTTGGTTTGTTTATTTTTGCTATTTGCTATTTTTAACAGCTACATATACTTGTACAGATATGATATCAACAAGTTACAATTTGTTAAGATTTGAAAATTAAGGAAAACTGGAAAAGAAGGTTGTCTGTCTGCAAAATATTATAATTTATAAGGAAAATAATTTTACTATGTAAATACGTTCACTAAATCTTCAGAAACAGAAAATTTTAGGCGTTTGGTACTAATTTTCTTGTTTACTCGGTCTAGCTTGCCAGATACTTGTTTATTGCTAATATAATCAATGGTAAAAATAATCAACAGATAGATGCAGTTGATACGAATATAGATACAAGATGTATGTAACTTGAACCTGGAACATATGATTATTCAGACCTTGAATGAAGCAAGTGAACCCTCACTCACCCTATTCGCTCAGCCTCTGCCTTTAGATGCTGTACACTTTGTTCCTCGCCATGATAGCCCTCAATAATTGGAACTCCAGCAGAACTCATAATTGCCTTTGAAGTGCTGAAAATTTAATAAAATATTGTGTAACATGTAGAAACTTGAGAAGTGGTGGTAGAAAACACAATGAAATACATCAGTAAATAGTATCACTTGCAAAGACATAATTGCACACTGGGCTATTCTATGTCATTCAGGAATTTGGAGTGTATATAAATCAATACGCTTATAGCAATTATCTACTATTGTTGCATTAGATTTTCTCACGATATGACCAAATATAAACGAGAACAGTGTTTCAGTCCACTATGAGTAGAACACAAAAAAAACATAAATAGAGCATAAAACACGTACCTTTTTATTCCCATATCGAGTATAGCAGAAGATGGTGGTCCAATGAAAACAACACCTTCTTTCTCACAAAGATCAGCAAACTCTGGTTTCTCTGATAAAAATCCATATCCAGGATGGATGGCCTGTCAATCAAAGAAAACACTGAAAATTCAGAAGAAGAAATAGTTTCCAATGAAGATTCAGCGATTCTGAGTAATTGAGAACCAATCACTGATACAAATAAAAAGCTTTGAAATTTCAATTTGACATCGTTTGTTGCACTGGGTTTGGTCAAAAATTATTGTTTACGAGACAGTTTAGTTAAAATTAACATTGATTGCATTGAGCTTACAACAGAAAACAAAGAGCAAAAAAAAGTTTGAAATATTCTGAAAAGTCTTTTTATTTTCTTTAGTGTGATAATAGTAAATTAATATATTGCAAGTGCCACTCATATAAGGAACTTCAATTGTCTTGTCTTTTCCTTCTTTCAATGGCACAAATTAATGTACCGGGTAGACTTGCTCCAGGTCTATTTCGTTTCGTTAATCAGTAAAAAATATGTAACTGCGGAGGGAAATACCCTGCGGAGGAGAAACATGAGGAAAACGGGTGACCCAAAACAAGTTGTCTGTCTGATTTCCTGCAGAAGAAAACCACCAGATTGATTTGCATGATTTTCACGGTAAATTAGCTGGCAAAGATTAAAGATAAAATTAATTTTTACGGATTTCTTTTAACCATCTATATCAATCTATAAAATGGATGATTTCCTGAAAATTTTGAACTCGTTAAATCGTCAAAACGCATCGATATCAAGGGATAAATTTTTAATTTATTTCCCACATCTGCACAATGGAGACAGCCTCGATTTAACAAGGGAATAACTTTTTATTTTAACATGGTACATACAAAAATAATGAATTTATGGTACATACAAAAATAAACTGTTTTGTTCATTATTGTTAAAAATCATACTTTGCGTTGCAAGATTTCATAAATATTTGCTAAAACCTCATTCATTTTTGGAAACTGAAATAAATTATTCTCGCTTTACCTTTGTTGGTTTCTTTGTGTACGGATAAAAATAAAGAATGTCAACAAACCGCGTGAATTTCTCCATTGTGTAGATGTTAGAAGGCAAATCAAAAATTTATCCTTTATTTGAATGCGTTCTTTTTGATTTGGAAAGTGGATAAATTCAAAAAATCATCGATTTTGGGGATTTTAATAATTATAATTAGAAAAACATATTCTCATCTACTGTATAGTTAATCTTTGACTGATAATGTACTGTATAAATCATGCAAATGGAGCCAGGGGTGATTTTCTATTGATGATCAAACGTGTAAACTTTCTTTCTGATTGAAAACTCATTGGTCTTACACCATTATAACTCATTAGCCTTACCTCATCATGAAAAGTCCAATTACATAAAAGCTAAATACCTGTGACCTGCTCATTCTCGCAACGTCAATAATTTTGTCCATTCGTAAGTAACTGTCTCGTGCAGGAGGAGGACCAATATGGTAAGCCTCGTCTGCCTGTAAATAAAACATGTTTTTTATAACACTTAGACATACATATATACCTCATTTAAGCACTCTTTTAGAGTTAAAGAATGTCGCATTCTAAGAAAAATATGTTTTACTGCTTTTATGAAATCCAAAGCAACGCACATCAACCCACTGTCCCCCAAAAAGAAACTTAAAAGATAGATTGGAACCAAGAATTCATTCAGCGATACATTTAATCATAAAAAAGTACTTTCCTACACATAAAATTCACTGGAAAACTGGGAAACCTTATCTTTCCTTGCCATAAAATTCATGGCTTGATTACAAGAAAAAAGAATAATCTTGAAGCATAAAGGTTTGGTAATTAATAAAAAGCAATAAATTTTTATCTTTTGTCAATAATTTTTTTCTGACATCTAGCCGATAACATCAACGCCAGTGTGGCTTTAAGCCTACTTCTCGCAATTTATTACTTCAATGGGTGCTGTCTCAAATTTTACGAAATTTTCTCCGTGTAAAATTAAAGTAACAGTCTACATTTTTCAAATTTATTTTTCATAGCTATTTACAATACAAACTATACAATACAATTACAATGCCCACAAATAAACAAAAACGAAATTATAAGGAGAATTAGAGTGTTACAACCATTATTTAACATGACCACGTCTACCTTCTACGGAAATAATAAGTGCAGCAGACTAACAAAAAAGTGTTCCACATCCTCAACACCACCACTAAGGGGCATATTGGCTCAAACTTATTCTTAAATCTTGCTTAAATTTGTAAAATTTAACTTTCTGAGCACAACATGTAGTTGAATGAATGAATTAATAAGTATAGCTAGGCCTGTTGGATAGTTAAAGCAATATATAGAATGAAACGTTTAGATTGAACAATAAAGCTACACATGTTTTACGAGATGATTTCGTTATGTAAACTTCGTTGGCTGGATACTTTGCACCATCACGCTTTGCAAGACATCGCAACACTTTAGTTCATTTAACAATCAATTTCAATGAATCAAAGACCCTCGAGTAACAATTTAATTGATTGGTTGACTGATTGATTGTCAAAAAGAACAAAACGTTTGAAAGCATTGGATACTTGCCATGGCAACATGCATTGATCTGTTATCAGCATCACTGTACACAGCAACAGTTCTGATTCCAATATTTTTGGCACTTTTTATTACTCTGCATGCTATTTCTCCTCTGTTTGCAATCAACACTTTTGAAATTTGCTTTTCTATGACCATTAAATGAAAAATAAATTGGTAACAACAACGGTAAAAATTGCAATAATTAAATAAATAAATAAATAAATCTCTTTCAGATATTATTAAACAGTTCAACTCTATACTAGTTCTTGAATAGCTTATTGAAAAGTTCATGTACAATACCAGTACAAACAGTCTTTAATTATTTCTATTTCAATAACATTAAAAAACTGATAATTAAAAAGATTTCAGGTATCTTATTAGCACTTCAAAAGTAAACAAGGCATCTTCATGCGTTAAATGTTTTATTTGCCATGGTTATTTTATACAATTTCCTCTTCACTTCCATTGTTCGCTGTTTCGTTGATTAAACTTGCTGTTTGGAACATCTCCAAATATATATGGGGATTTGAAACTCGTAGAGCCACAAAAAGTACTTGTGAACTTCTGTATTTTCGCTTTAGGTGTCTCACAGGAACGTGGTGAATATATGTCATGGGCACCAAGATAGCAAATAAAAATGCGTTTAGAAAGTTGCATTGCAAATAGAAAAACCCAAAACAAAAAAGGCTCCTATGCCAAGATAAAATCTCTCCAGAGCATTTTAAAAAATATTAAATTTATATTATATTATTAAGTGTCAGCTTTAAAGTTTATTTGTTCTCATTTAGCTATTTCTTGTGCTAAATTCCTATGGTTATTTTTTGGTTTTGACCCTTGGTAAAATAAATTCTGTACGAGTACAGTGAAACCCTGTTAACAAGAACATACTTTCTTAAAAAATAGACTGACTATGCTCTTGTGAAGGTGGTATTCTTGCTGTTTTCAGGGTGAAGTCTTTATTCCAAGGGCCACTTATCTCCTTATGATTACATTGAAAAAAGTCATGGAATATGTATTTAGTATACTTGGAGGGTTGTTGCATTCTATACACGGTTTAAAAGCAAAATATTTACTCAATCAATGAAAATTGTTCGAGGTGTTCGAAACTAAAGATTGAGTTTTCCAAACTAATGTTGAAAACCATGCTTTCTGGCTTTTATGATTTTCCTATCATCTCATCAGAAACAGTCTGTTTTTTATTATTATTTGTGAGTAATATTTTACAAAAAGCAGTCAATAGGTTCTTATTTTTCAAATTCTCGTTCTAGGAAATTTTATTGCACTGTTGAATTTACCTGGCCATACAGTACACAAAAAGGACTATATATTGTGTGAACCTAGCGCGACGAAGCCGTTGGATGCCCGCGATTTATTATGCAAGCCGCCTTGCGTCAATGAATTTTTTTAAACTCTGTTAATTTTACCTTTTCGTATCTTTCGACCT
>JAYJMH010022627.1:0-19117 GCA_036873815.1 Phacellophora camtschatica
AATTTGTCTATTGTTCTCATTTGATATATAGATCATGTTGTCTTAATTGCAAATCAGTAGCTCTTACCAATTTCGATATATGAGGGGGGCTAATTTAGCCCCCTCCCCGGTCTGAGGTTGCTAAAAAAGCCCCGTCCAGATAGGGTTAATACTTCATACTCGCCCTCTACCATACTCAATGGAGCCAGATAACGTACATACTGCTCAGCAGGAGGCAACATATCAAGTCAAGTGGACTCCTTCACAATACAGGGAAGAAATTGAGAAAGAGTGCTTATCTTAGTGTGAGCCAAATCTCACTCTCATATCCTCCAAAATTTCATCCAAAAATGGGATTTAAAAATTTACACGATAATAATTCATTGCTCCTTGATTCGAGTCACCAGTATTTGCTCTATAACCCTACCGGAAGCATGTGATTGAATCATTTTGATTATACATTATATGTAAAGATAAGATGAAAAATCAGTGAAATAAATTATTATAATTAGGCCAATGGTTAATAAGTAATCATACTTTTAAATTAGAATACACATTCACAAAAATTGGATTCAGGAATTAGAAATTGACATTATGAATAAATTTTCTACGAAGCTAATAAAAGGGAGAATTTTCAAAGCATGCTTCATCACGAATAAGTTCAAAAACGTTAAGTCATTTAATCTACACACAGTAACTACTGGATATGAACAATTCCGTAATACATTGACGATAAAAAATATTGACTTGGCTGTAATTCCGGTAGTTTTCCTAAGTATATCCAATCACCAGAAGTTTCTTAAAATAAACTTTCAAAAGCACATTGCACCGAAAAAAAAGACTAGTGGCTTGCATCTGAAGGTATAAACGTGGACGATAAATCGTGCGAGTGATCCTAGAAAGCTGAGAACAATTTTTAGAACATATCATTATAAAGTCCTTTATTGAATGTAAAGTCTAAGTTGTGATTGATGGGCAGAATGAAAAAATGAAGTCTTTTATACTGGATATTCCATGTAATTCGGCACGGGAAAAGTTAACAGTTAAAATTACTCCACGGCACAGAAGAAAATTAATTCGTCACTAATGAGATAAACATAGAGGTTTCCTTCCTTACTTAATTCCGGGCGAAACAATGGAATATGACCATGACAGACATGCTAATAAAGTTTGTCATACGTTAAGGATATGCACATCTTGCGTTTTTCTATGTATTCATTCTACTTTTTTTTATTACCCCCCCCCCCTTTAGTACAGTCTCGGCTCGTATTAGCCCCCACCTATAAAATCATACATCAATTGAACACCAGGAGGCTAATTCGAGGATTTCCGCTATTTTCAAGAAAAGAATTTATGTGGGAGAATATTCGAGTTCAGGGACTTATTTTAAGGAGATTATCAAATATTATAGGAGTTCCGGTAATATTGAAAGTTTTTCCGACAGACAGTGATGAGATAATTTTTAAATAAAATGATCAATCTTGTAATCATATAGCAATATTGTTACTACATTTATCATTTATAAATATCTTAGAAGCTGTTATTTCCTGATTGGTACTATTGTAAATAGTCCAAGAATGTATAATACGTAGAATTATATTTCAAATTAATTTACAATTTCGATCCAAAGGGTTTTATCATTTCTAGAGAGAATAATTCCACATAAATTTACCACAAACCAAAAGACGCCCATTCTATTTTCAAATACAAATCCTCACAGCCCAGGCAATGCAAAGACTCAGTACTATATTCTCAACTTCGCCGATTTCGCCAAATATGTTCTGATTAAAATTATTTTCAATCCAAAGCAACTGCAATGTCTTTCTTCCTTAAAGAAAACGATTACCCCGATCATGCCATAAATACAGCCAAAATAGATCAATTTCAGTTTTTGAATCTTTATTAAAGTGCATTATTTACCATGAGGTCCCTTGTTAGGTACGACTCTATGATACACATGATTCCCCAACACAGTGCATTAATTAACAGCTTAGTTCGAAATCCAAAAGCTCTGGTTTAGAATTGGAGCCAAATTTGACCTTTCAAGGTTAATAATTCAACTCTCAATGTAGCGAACTCAAGAAACACGGTATTTATTTTCAAGTAAACAATCGAGGATTACTTTAAACATTCTTTCTGATAGATTTGAGCTAAATTCTCATCGTTTGCTTTAATAATTTTCTTTGACTTTTCAAAGATACATGGAATTTGTTTCAGTTGCTTTTTAAAAGTTTTTTCATAATTTTTTAGTTTTAATATAATCTGAAGACACAAACAAAAATACAATATTAACAAAGATAATTTTCCAAAAACTCACATTGCGTTCCTCATACCAATGCGACAGTCAATCTCCTGTTTTGTTTGAAGACAGCAAGTTTTCCAAGAAGCATAACACCCCCTTTCTCCAAATTGCAATGAAAATGACTTGCAATTTCCACGAGAGCCAGCATCCTTACCCAAATTGCAACATTTGCTCAAACTTGCAGCTAAAAATGTATGTATAAGGATATATATTTATATTACTAGTGGTACAGCTTCTTGCTTTAAAAGAGCTTGAACAATATAATTTCCAGTTGTATTTTCTAGGTTTTTAACTATTAATGACGAAAATTCAAATAGTAGTGAGAATTACAATATAAAAACCTGCCTACGCTTAATTAACCCTACTTTTGGCCGGGGGGGGGGGCATTTGGTTCCCACTACCAAACATTCCTCAATATCTAAACTACTTGCAATAAGGAACTGAAAATTATTCACTTTTCCCAAACTTTAATTTCTTTCATAACAATAGTACAATTATTGTCCATTCTTTTACAACGTGACCTCCATAAGTCCTAGTTTGGCAGGTTTTTAACAAACAAAATTGTAAAGAGACCTCCTAACTTAATTGCCACTTAGCTAATCATTTCATTCAACTACACCATTCGATTCGCCTCAAAAACTTAGTTCTTTTGATAAATCAATTGTTAATTTTCGCTGACGTTTGCAACGTTTAGCATATATGCCGTCATATACTTATATAATGTTGAATAGTAACCCAATAAAACGGCATGAAAAAAGACAAATTAAGTAAATTATTAACTTATATTTCGCCCCTGCATTCAGGGCTTCTTCTATATTTAATCTCGCAACGCCGCAAGCAACTAAACAGATCCGACGGGCAGCACTGATATCGTGGACTTTACTAAATTACTGTATACTTATACGATGTTATATAATGAATAAAAAACAGCATTAAATAAACAAATGTATGGATTTTGTGCTAATGTTCATTAATCAATCAAAGAAAGAAATTTTGCATATAAAATTAACTATTTACATTTGCAATTATCATAATTTCACTAATTACATTTCAAATGACGATAATCAAGCCCTATTGTTTCTGCAAGTCAAATTTTGTTTCGTTAGTTACTTATTGTGAATCTAAAACAACGGGAAACGTGCGTTGCTTCGAAAGAACTTCATGTGGGTGTTTATTATTATTGTACATCGAACGCATAATACAGGTATGGGTATAAACATACTACGATGCTACAATACTACTGCATACTGAAAGAAGAAGATATAAACGGAAAAACGCTAACTAAACTAATTTATCAACTGAAGAACAGGAATTGGTCTGAAAGCTTCAAGAAACTTTCTTTTTTAGCGATGGACAACAGTAACATAAAAAACAAAAATTATTTTATAAAAACAAGAAAGCTTTATTCAAATTAATTAATTTAAACTTAATTTAAACCAGCAACAACAGAAAACATTGTGCGCTGACCAAAAGAACAGTGGAATACAACAGAAAAACTTTGATGCTCTTACAGAAGTCACATTACAGTACTGGCTAAAAGGTTTGCAGCAAAATATCAATACTTTGATGGAAAATGAAGATGTGTTTCTGCACTGTGGAGGAACGAATGACGCCTTTAAGTTAAGTTAAGTTCACAACAAAATTTTGATACGATTTAAATCATCATTTAATTCAAGTGAAAATGTTAATTAAAATTTTATTCAGTTTTAACATTCTGGGTCACACTACTTCGTAAACAACCACATTAAATACCTTGGCAATCAGGTATTTCGTTCATTTTCAATAGCTATGTTTATCTTCTGTTTTGTGACCTTTGACTAGAGTACTCTAATTTGATGCTCTTACAAAATTGTACAATTCGTACGTGTATTTCAAAAATAGTTAAATTTGTTGGGGTTTCATTTTTATCTGGCATATCTTACCGATCTGTATCTTGTTTTGTTTTTGTAACGTTACTGATTACCGCTAGCGCTGGTGTTGTTATTATTATGTTTTAGAAAATTAATACCAAACTAAATTTCACGAATATCTCTGTTACGATACTAGAATACAGCTAAAACGGCATTTTGGTGCCTCTTTTTATTGTCTGTGGTTGTTTTTCTTTTATTTAGAACTATCCTCGAAAAAACAACGTTGGCCTTGTTTTCAGAAAATTACAGGCGGTGATATCGGGGAGTAATTGTGATACTATTCCCCTCTGGATAATTTCTCAAGGTTTGCGTTTTCCTGCCATGTCTATACTACTGGGTAAAACGAACGCCTCTTTTGGCTGAGTATTTAGTGCAACCCTCTATAGTAATTTGTTTTTTAATAAAGCCCTACTTTTGGCTGTGAATCGAAGCGTCCCAGTATCCCAGTAAGTTTTGCAAACGTTTTCCTGGTACCATTTAAAAATTAGAGAAGCCGGTACAATCGTGAATGAAAGTAGGACACATGCAGCCCGGTACTCAAAACATAGGTGCAGCGGAACGGAAATGTTTCCATAGTCAAAAGTTAACAAAAGGTTTGTCTTTAAAGACAATGAATAAAAATGCAAAAAAGACTTTGAAATGGGTTATTACTTTTTACCTGGAAATTGCGTGATTATGCCTTTTTTAAGATAATTGATGACAAAGAAAAAAAGTAATAAAAATTGGTTAACTACCGGCTGTCCCAAGAAAACCTTTTGCAAAAACCTTTTGCAAATATATTGCAAAAACGTGAATATGAAACTTTTTGCAAACACATCTATTAAACAGCCTGATAACATACTAGTAATTTGTGATTTCGATTATTAAGAATGCAAACATAACAACTGTGATATCATCACCCATAATTAGTTTCACAAAGCTATTAATTCGTTCTACTCCGACGTTAGTGATTGCTGACGCGGAGAGCGAAGGCGAACCCCGCAGCTGGCAACGAATGTAATGAATGCAAAAATAGATATAAATTTTAACAGTTTACTAAATAAAAGTTCTCCTTGTAAGGTTTTCCGTAATGTATTCAATGGTTGCTCCATAGATTAGCCCTTGCGCCTCTATTTAAATACTAGAACGAATTCGTAAGCAGGAATCACACAAAATAAACGCAGGTTTCGGGGGTTTTGGAGACGATTTTTGGCAGCTCTTGCACTGGTTAGTAATTCGTACCTCATATGAAAACATTTATTTAGAAAAGTAAGACATTTTCGGCAACATGCACCTGTGCTGGGGAGTTGATAATCTCCCAGGAGATGATAATCTTTACTGGCACTGGTGGTAGATAATCCTCCAGTACATGCTGCCAAAAATGGGCTATTCACTGGTAAGGCTACATATATCACTTTGGAGGGGTTCATGATATATTTTGCCCCTGAAACTTGTTCAAATTTTCTACAGTGGTGAAAGTGGCCACTATTGCCGAAGTATGAGTTGATAAACTCAAGACGTCAAGGGTTGATAATCCCATAGAAGAGGTGGCCAATAGTATGAGCGAAGGACATCATATCAGGCCTATAAATGTGTGTCACAAGCCGGATTCCTAAATATTTTTATACGATCTACGGGGGAAATTGTTCCAAAGGGCAATTGCTACCACAAATCGACTCGTCGATTACGCCGTAGATATGAAAATGGGCTAGTGCTATTTTAAATATTAACTACTCTTAGTTGATAACCGTGTATACCCTCTTCTTTTCCAACCGTCTAGAAAGGGGATCTTGGGTCTCATTCAGGTGGGAAGTAGAAGAGGTAACTCCATAATGCTGTCTTTTATTTCTTCAAAAGGATGTTGAATTTAAATTCAAAACTCATGGGTACTTTACGAACCTAAATTGGACCACCACGATGGTTCGACATTATTAATTTTGATATTAAACTGCCTGTCGTGTGATGAACGAAGCCAGTACAATTAATTACCCATATTACAGTATGTATCCTTTTAGTAGAGATAAATTTAACCATACACAACAAAACACATGTTAGGTTAGGTCTATTATTGTGTCTGTGTTGTTTCATAATTTGCGTAGGTTTTTATGTACATCGTTTATGTATAGTTCATGCACGATGTATAGTTCATGCACGATGTACCTATTAAACAACGAGTGTCTAATCTATCTACGATATATAATAATACAAAAGCCACGTTCAATCAAATCAATTTATTGCTTTTTATCGTGCAATGAGGTCTTTGGACGCTTGGAGTATGACGTTATCAAGGGTTCTAATGTATCTCTCGTAGCAATCTGAGGTTCAACGGCCTAGGGCTTTTTTCAACCATGGTGGAAACGGCCTTGTTTTGAGCCACTATTAGGATGAATTTTTAAATACTCCTGCCTAGCTTTTACTGGACAAATATGAGTACTAGATTCACCAAGCTTAAGTGTAACACCTTTGCGGAATGGGTCAGTTTTTTATGCTTTAATTTTTACCAACATGACTTGACTCTGATTTTCCGGTCTGAAAGAAATGTCACCATATGAAAGGTGTGTTTTTTTTGGTAAAAACGAGTTGTAGCAGTGAATTAGCTGATTCTCAGGAATCCAAAGAAAGCCAAGCACATCGCAGCCCATAACATCTTGTTGTCGTGATTAGGGTAGCAATCAGGTTGCAATAATTGATAAAAAAGTTGAAGATGATTTGGTTTAATAGATTTTCTGGTGTAGCCCTGTGATCTTTTTCTGCCTCTAAGTAAATATTGAAGTTGTTTGAAATCTTCAATTGGCAGGTGACAGTTATTAAGGAAATGAAGATGTTTTATGGAGCAAAGGTAGCTTTTTATTGTGCTGTGCCGAACAGTTTTTGCGAGATTTGTGACAAAGTAGCATAAAACAACTTCATTTGTAGGGATAAGAGGCCCGAATTTGTAAATTTTGTAGGAATGGCAGAATTTAAAAAATTGTTTTTCAAAAACGATTTACCGTTCCATGTGTCTACAAAAAACTTCCACATTTTTATGTCCTCATGGAATGTTTTATTAAGATAGATGTCATGGTGAGGTTTCTTAACACTTCGCGTAAGATAAATCATTCGCTTTAAAAAGGGTCTAACCGGTGGAATAACTTTACATGCAAAGTTTAGGGTTCCAATAAGCGACTGGAGTTCAACCAGGGTTGTGGATTTTTTCTGAGACCATTGTAATAAAGTGTTTCAGAGCCTATCTAACTTATCAGGGGGAAGACGGGCCTGCATCTGTACTGAGTCTAAAGTTATTCCCAGAAATTCTAGCTCAGTAGCTGGGCCTACAGTTTTGTGCTCAGCATTAGGTATTCCCAGGTGTTTAAAACAATTCAGCATAGATGTAAGGCTGTTTTGGCATAACCGGGCAGGGTTTCCCGAAATGGCTGGTGGTTCAATGATTAAGAAGTCAACCAGTAGATGACAAATGTATTGAATGACACATGTTTCATGCAAAATCCATTCTACAGCGTCTGGTAAATGATTAAAGAGAAATGGGGAGCTGCGTAAGCCAAATGGAAAGGTTTTCTCAAAATATTATTGGTCGTTCCATTTCATTTCTAGCAGTTCCCAATCCTCTGGATGCACTGGATAAATCCTAAATGCTGATTCGATGTCAGTCTTGGCAAAATGGGCCGATTGCCCTAAAATTAATTTGGATTATTTTAATGGCCTCATCAATAGTGATATAAGTCAAAGAAAAATCTTCACCGTCTATAAATGAGTTGATAGATTCCCCTGATTTTGGGTAAGACAAGGAAAAAATGGTCCGGAATATTTTGCTTTTCTTTTTTGGGACCAGACCCAGTGGTAAGACGAATGGCCCGGCTTCCCTACCTAAGGCAACTTCCTTTGCAATATTTGCAGTGACGTAGTCTGGGTTTTCTAAGGCCGATGGTAAATTCTGGGAAAATCTGGGAATATAACCAAATCGGGCCCCTTCGCATAATTCAGTATACAATTTATTAACAAAATTGGGTTCTGGATACCCTGTTAGTGCTGATTGTAAAAATAGGACATTTATAGGTGTTACTATTGAATTAGGGCCTTGCTCTTGAGGGTTCTTTTCCCCTTCCCCGTCGGGGGTTCATTCACGAGAGGGTCCATTGGTAAAAACACTCGGATTGCTAGTATATTGATTTGGGTTTGCTGTAAAAATTCGCAGCCATAGCCCTTGATCAAGTTATCCACAACTCAAAAATCTGTTATTTGCTGCTTTGTAGCGAAATTTTAAATCATAAAGTAGCCAGCCCCAAGAATTATGGTACGTAGCGGCATAACGGATCAGTTCCAAATAATTGATTAATTCCCTCGATCTATTAGAGGATTTCTGGATGGACAGGAGTTTTTGGTTTTGGATTGTTCCCTTTTTGAAGTTTCAATTGTGATCCTTCGCCCACGAAAATGTTATAAACCTCATCGTTGGATTCCCCGAAAGCATGTAAATTTACTGGCAAAAGTTTCGATAAATCGAGAAACTCACAGGATGCTATTGCTTTGACGTAAGTTACTGCATGGGACTTGTATTTGGCCGTGGGAACGCTAGGTATAGAACTTCTTCCGAGCTCTTCTAGAACCGACGTTGGGCCTTGTAGTTGGTGTTGCCAAGGGTTTTGGTGGTGGGGGACATCGTTGGGGGCATCTTTTGCTGGTCGTGGTATTGGGATTGGTTGGGGAAGGAGAAAGGTGTGGGTGTCTATCACATTGGACAGGGGAACTTCATTTGCATTGGTATCGGCTTTTGTTGGTCATGGTATTGACGATGACTGGGGCAACGGATGAAGGCTGTTGGATTTTGAATGGCGACCTGAACCGCTGCTTTGGCTGCTTCCAGGGCAACTTCCGTGAGGCTTTCTTGTATGGTTTTCTTGACCAAGGATCAAATTTTGAGAAACAGTGCATCGGGTATTGTACTTCCTTCCCCTTCAGCTGGTGTTTCTGAAACTTCTGGCTCTGCTCTTCCATTCCTTTTAGTTGTAGGGGGTCTTCCTCGACCCGATGAACTACATTGTGTGCTTGCTTGCGTTGTTGTGCGGCCACTCCTTCTCGTCGTGATGTCTTTTGGCATTTTGAACTTTCAAATTTTATTGTTTTCAGTAATCAACTCCATCATGACGAAAATATTCATAGAGTGAAGTTGGATTTGTCGAGCCCGTAGATGTCTCGAAAATCTACCTCCATTTAGACGTTTTTTTTTGGTTGCCCGTAATTAGTCATGTGTGTGGTAAAATGGGGGTATCACAAGTACATATTCTACTTAGAATTGTAATGGTTTTTTCCATTGGTTATATTGTGCCTAGAGGAATTAACACCCGTATTATTTTTATGTTCTTACTGTGTTGCAAGCTGGTTACCAGTATATTCCAAAGACCGCGAGCACGTGTTTTTGTACGTCAGTTTGATTGTCTCTGGATCAATTAGAAACAAAGATGCCAACTTCTTTTCTGTCGCTTATTCTTTTTCTGCCAACATTAAAATTTTTCCCTGGAGGCAAACAATGGTTTAGTAGCCATGTCATTAGTAACGATTAGTCATTTGACACTCATGACCGATTTATTTTAAAAGTCAATTTCCAATCAACAAGTTGCCTGTAATTACACAGACTGACATGCCAACATAAATGACCATATTATGCTACTGTTCTTATTTCCGAACAGCAAAACGACTCTTTGATAGTGATGATTTTTAATTTCACTGAAGCTAAAGTTTTTTGACAACCTCGCTTTGGTGATGAGATATTTTACGTTCTAGATTTTAACAGGCAAACCGGGAAACCGTAAAACTGGCAGATTTTTTCCTTTCCATATATTATTACAAGAATAACAACAAACCCAGATGCACTGCGTTGAAGAATTAACAGCGGTTCTTGTCCTTTGACAAGAACCAGCAAAACAAAGTTAAACAAGTTAAAAAAAGGTAACATCTTTTTAGAATTTCCTTTTCAAATTCTTGATTTTCAGAGAAAAAGTGTATTTTTGATTCCTTTAATCTGTCATGTCATTGAATGAACAGGAACAATTCTTGGTCAAAATTTTAGGTCTATAGGAAAACTAGAATTTTGCTTTATGTACCTTTTGAGAACTTTTCTCCCTTGTTGAATTGTAGATTTGAAAGAGCGAAATTGACCGATTCGAAATCCATGACACTTTTATTGTGAGGCCAGAGATGCCTCAATTGCAAAACTTATTGTTTTCAATGCAAAGAGCTTTTGGACATAAATAGATATGTCATCGCCGCTACATTTGCCTTTTTAATAATTGAGGTCATAAATTACTTGTATGTTATCAGGCTGTTTAACAGGTGTGTTTGCGAAAAGTTTCATATATTCACGCATTTGCATAATATTTGCAAAACCAATTTGAAATTTCAAACTACTATAGCTGGTAACTAGTTGATCTGCCAAATGATAATTTATTCACAACATTATGGCTTATGAAAACAAAAGCTTATTGATGCAATTTTGATTTTTTGTATTCAATAATAATATCATTTATTGATTTAAATAAAGAGTTGAATCTCATTAAAAAATACTGGCCATCCTCATTTGCGGAGAACAATAAATTCCGACAAAACACAAAACTGCCAAATTTATGAAATACAAACTTGCTTGAGGCCATTATTAACTTTGACAAATTAAATATTATTTATGAGGATTCTAATTAAATATATTCAGTGCTTGGTCATTAATTGATATAAAAATAGACCCGTAAAAATATACCCATCCACAATTCTCCCAACAGCTGTAAACAGTAAAGCCAGTTTCCTGAGGGTATAATTTAAACCATAACATAACATATTACAGATAAAAATTTGTGCATATTACAATCTTTAGAATACCATGTTGATAAATGTAATTGAAATTCATCTCCCGTTTCTGGTATTGTTTTCCAAAATATTTAAGCCAAATTTTCGCTAGCAGGCTCATTTCGTGTGTAAATTCTTATAGGCGAGTAGGGGCATCCCCTGGATGAAAATTACATTACGGTCATAAGTGCACAATGAAATAATGATATTCAATACAGTGCTCAAGAAACAATTCAGATTCATACCAACATATTTTCCTTGACACGCTGACACGAAGGACCATAGAAAAATTGTTGTCAATAAGTAGCTCTTCATTTTCACAATTCCACCAGAATGTGTCTGTGTCTCAGACTGTGGTGTCTTTACTTAACGAAGTGTAATTGAAGCTATCTGTGTCTGTTGAAATAATTCACATATGATATTTTATCTTTGTACGTCATGGGTGCGGTGTTAACCAATGTCAAGACCAATGAGGAGTTTTTACATTCTTGCGATAAAAGCCAAACAAAGTGGTGACTTGGTTTCATGGTTCATTCGTTGTGCAACAGCACGACATGCAGTTTTCAACAACCTTTCGTCAAATTTCAATATAAAACGACAAGTATAATAACATTGCAAAATATTTGACATTTGAAAGCTTAACTATTTAACTGTGAACTGCTTACGGCAGAAGCACATCAAATTTAAAATTTAAAACATTTATATCTAAAATAAGAGATGTCAACAAAATTAATCCAAAAATATTTCACTTTGCACGCTTAAATTAGACCCTAGTAAATGCTTACGACGGACAAGGAATTTGCTTTTGTGAAACATTTATGGAGTAGCATATAATACCTACTGTTTAATGTACGTTTTAGCAGTTCCATATACCTCTGATGTCAGGTTTCAGGAAAATTTTATTGAGAAAAATACCTTTTTGTAAAAAGTGGAGTTTCTTAATCCTTTTTTCAAACGTGCCGAATATTTTGCCGAACAATGAATTTGGAAAAATTTTAAACTTTGTCAATGTTCGATCGAAGGGTGTGGTCAAGTGCACCGAAAATTTCAAAGAGAAATTTGACAAACAAAATGTACCCCTCACAGGAACAGAGAGATGGTGACGAGAATAGTGCGGCAAAATCAAATGTAGTTCAGAATTTCTAGAGAATTGAAAAAATTGAAGCTTTTGCTACAATTGCACCGTACAAATAAAAATAAAAAATCTGATGAATCAAAAAATGTAAAGTTGAATGATTAAATGTTCGGCAAGAATGTAAAACGCATCCATCATTTCACCAAGCAATGAGGAAATAGGAAACGTTTGGTGATGTTTTTGAATTTCATCAAACAATGTAGACATCATCCAACATGTTTTCAATAACCGAACAAGGTGGTCGAACGCGCCAAACTTTTCACAAAACATCAGTGTTGAATATTGCTCGGTGAAATGTTGGGAACGTTTGACCTGGGCTTTAGGAGCGTTCTTAGTAATACAGTTGCTTATTTTTCTTCAATTTTAAGGGCTAGATTCCAATGAAATGATTTCTTACAACAACCAAAATGACTGTACTCAAGCGTATTTCAGATCGGTATTTCGAAAACATGGAATTAGCCAAAACAAGCCAGAATGACCCAAAATGACATATGACCAGAATGATCCAAAACGAGCCCGAATGACCCAAATGAGAAAAATGATCAACAAGTGCTCAACATCAAAATGAGGCTGTCAAATGCAAATGATAGACACAATATTAAAACAGAACTGATAGACACAATATAGAGATAAAATTGACAAAATGAATATAAAGCACCAAACAAGTGAATAAATCAATAAACAGAAATGTACACCATTTTTCGCAACTTTTTTCTATTAGTATATTTTTATAAGAATATGAATTAAAGTCTGAACATAGAGGAATTATAACCAAATTTTACTAAGAGGAATTATAACCATATATTTCACTCATAATAATTATAACCATAATATTTCACTCATGCACGGTATTTAGTTAAAATCCATCGCGTTTTAATGATTATGAAATAAATTTAGACTTTTTAGAAAAAAGGATTTCATTTTTCCTGAACATGTGGCTGCTAATTAGTCCTTATTGTTTACGCTAATTTTAACTTTGTCCCTATTTTTCGCTTATTTCAATTTATTCCCTATTGTTTACGCAATTTTAAGCTTTTCATCTTGTACCGATTTGACGCTAAATAGTCTCGACCCAGTGAAAATAGGGTTAAAGAAATAGTAACAAAGATAAAATTATTAAAATTTTACTATCTGGCAACAATATCAATTAACGGTTTCAACGAGAAGAAAATCGACATTGATGTACCACAGCTAAATGGCAGCTTTACGGTGCCAGCAAGAAGAAAGTTCCTCCTACAAAATGTTATGGATTTCAAACATCTATTGTTGGAAAATTAATCAATTTTCATGTGCAGATGTTTCTATGTTGATATGAACAGAAAGTTTTGCTCCTTAAAAGCTTTGCAATCTACTGTAGAAAGTTGCCAGCCGCTTCACTTCGGCTTTCCTTTGCATCGCTATGTCTTGGTTTGGCTGGTCACACCTTTTTTGAAAGTGTTTAATGCCCGTGGAAAATGTCAGAGAGAAACTTTTTTTTGTTTAAACATTTATTATTATATTATTGATTCAAAATTGCACAGTTTGGATGAATGCAAAAGGAGGGAAACCAGCCTACTTTCCCAACAACGCCATTTGTTAAAGGATTGGGCATTTTTGGAAACTGGTTTATATACGAAAATGCATAATAAGACTCAAATATTGGAAAGAAATATGAACAAATACAAACTCTTTCGAAGAATATATTTTGTATACTTGTTGAAATAATGAAAACAAGCAAGTCTCTGGAGTTTTCAGAGAGTGGAATGGGGGGGGGGGGGGCTTGTTCATTCATTGTTTATGGAATCAAAAGCGACTGACGTCATTTAAGCGGAACGGAAAAAAGCACATCTATGACAGCCAGTTTGCTCTACATGATCTGTGCTCATACCTTATAAAACATTAATCCATTTAGGGGTTTTTTGGTCCCTTTGCAATTCAGTCTTGATTTATTTCTGTTTTTTACATGATGTTTTTGAAAGATGTATTGTTGTTTCACTTCAATTGAATTAATAAAAAGAAACTGCACTGAGAACACACCCAAATTATTTACCATGAATTATTGTGTTTTTATAAAGATTTAAAAAATTATTACTTAATTGCCTTCATCGCGTTAGGTTTCAGTTCGAAAATTGTACCTCACCTGAGTTGAGTTTAGTTATTGTATTTAACGTGCCTAGCCAGCGAAAGTCTCAAGATGATTTGTTTCCAGCAGGGGGCATGGGTTATACATAACCTTTCAGTTTCAGGCACATACACTTGCTATTCTCGCAAGGTATGGGCTTCTGCGCTTGGCGCAGGGGGGCCATCAGGGCGACCCCGGTTCTTCCTCAGTATGTGACCACACCTCGTGATTCTTTTTGCCCTTGCCTGGAATTACAGAGAGTTATCAGCTCTCCTCACACTTTCGCAGAAGGTATGACCTTGGTGGGACTCGAACCCACGACCCTGCATTTATGAGTCCGGCTCCTTAACCACTAGGCCATGCTTGCTTCACCTCCTCACCTCCGTCGAGCTTCCGCACGAGCCAATTCTGAAAGTTTCCTCCACAATTTCCGTCCTTCCATCGCCGTTTTGATTTCAGCCACCTCAGTTAGATTCGTGTCCGCTTTCAGATTGTCGATGTGGCTGACGGCAGGTCTGCCTCTGTTTCGTTGGCCTTTTGATGGTTGCCAGAAGACAAGAGGTGATGCTATTTCTTCTTTCCCTCACTTTGTTGGATAGCGGGAGTAGATCATGACACAATTGTTCGTTTGTAAGTTTCTGCTTCCAGGAGATATTCAGTGCCATTCTGAGCATGCGCGTTTAAAACCCATCGGGCTGCTTTTGAAGGGCCTTTGTGAAAGTCCAAGTCTCGAATCCATATAACAATACTGATTCAACAGTAGCAGTGAACAATCGAATTTTACTTTAGCGAGAGAGTGTTAAGTGCCACATCTTTCTGAGATTATGACAGGCGCTCCAGGCTAGTGCCTTACGAACTTTGAGGTCTTCTTCACTGCTTTGCATCCATGAGCCCAGATATTTGAAGCTACCGTTTTCGGAATGTGGCATTCTATTTCGTTCTCGCGATAAAAATGCTGAGCGGCTTGTGTTGTGGGATATCCATTTTTAGCGTAATTTGCGGAATTGGAATTCTACCTTTTCGTAACTAAAATAGTCCAAATTTTGATCAGCTTTTCTTCAAGTCGCTTGTTTTTGACAAAGCGACTGTTGTAGCCAGTCTACTTTTTTGGTTCAGCCAGTCTACTTTTTTGGTTCAGCCAGTCTACTTTCTTGGTTCAGCTGGTATATTCTACAAAACAAAAAGGTTGAGAGCGAGGCTGGAAGAAATAGCACAGTTTTGAAAGGGATCCCGTTTTGAAATAGCACAAGAGCAATTCGTAGTTGGCGTCCATCGATAAATCATTAGCCAAATTACGACTGTGTAGTAAGTCCAACTTTGTAAGGCAACTAAAACTTATTTTTTTAATTTAATCCTGCTAAAAATTATAGTGCTTTCCTAAAATAATTGTATTTATTGTTTAAATTCACTTAAATTCGAAAAATTAAATCGCAGATGAGAGGAGCAGTGATTTTAAGGTAATTAATATCTAGTCTTCTTCTAGCTAAGTAAGTAGGGCTGGTTGAATTTCAGAACCAAATTGATGAAAACAAATAACAAAAAGATTCCTTTTATCTAAATCGAAAAAAAAAATTTAAAACATATCCTAAATTTCCTATGATAAAAGTATGCTAGCCCGGATTTGTAATATGCCAGTCTTAGATGGCCTTGATACATATTTTTTTGTTAATGACCTTACGCGCTAAAACCATTAAAATAGAAGAATAATATATTAATTTTTAACTTTGAGTTTAGTAATTATATACTGTATATGGATAAACGATATATCTCAGTGCGTTTTTATGCTTATATTGAATAGTATAAAATCAAAAATATTTAAAAATAGTCTAGCTAAAAAGTTAATTTCATTCTACCAACCTGTAGCAGTCGAAATAGAAAAATTCACAAGTTTGCAAAATCAGCGTTTTTATTATTCTTTGATGCTACAATTTTTTGCTAAAATAAAAACGAAAACAAATTAGGCACAAACAAACAGACATGTAACAAAAGAAACAAAACAGAACAAAACTAATACTATAAATGAAGCTAAGCAAAGCGATGAAAAAAACCCGATGATACTACTTACAGGAATACATTAGCGTCCGTTAGATGAGCGTTCATAAACATAACAAAATTCCTTACTCGATGTCCATAAACAACCATCCAAATAAACAAGCTAATATCTCTAGAACCACGCTTCGCTACCTAGCTCCAAATTATACAAAAAGGGTATAAATGAATACATGAATACAGTATAGACGAAAGATGTTTTTATGAATGCGCAAGTTCATTGACCAGGTTTTGAAATATAATTTAATGATTCGCAGATATCAAAAATTCCGCAAATTGATAAATAATAGAATTGCTCCCTATCATTACTACCAGTTTCAGTGAGGTTTGCTCCGTTGTTTATTGCTTGAAGGAAACAAACAATAAATAAAACCAATATGGCGGAAGTTGCAACGAACAAAATATAAACAAGTGAGTATTTTCCTCCTACCAACGCATCCAATTTTTCCCGACATAACTGATACCTAATTCGAGCAGAATAATAAATGTTCTATCGATTTGAAAAGTTTCGCGATGAGGCTGCTTCCGAATTTTGAGCAAAAAACATAGAAAATTGACCATTTTCTGTCAACAATTTTTCAGCCAAATTTTTGTAAATGTTGAAAGATATTCACCACAAAATTTCTCGATGTGATATAAGCTTCAGAGCTAGACTAGGCAAGTACGAGGAATAAAGGAATACATGAAAACACAAAAGGCTCTAGCACACAAGACTGTACAATACAAGGAAACAATCGATACAGTACAAGCAAGTTACGCAATACCACCAGTCACAGGACACAGTTACATTATCAAATTAAAAACAATTCTTTGTCATTTTCACCTTTCTCACTTCAAGGGATATAAAATCTTGATTCTTCTTCAGTCATTCTCTTCTGATTCAAGCAGTAGCACTATTTTGTTCACAGGTTTATCAAGAGAACGATATCTTGTGTCATTGTCACCTCTTCTAGCCAGTAATAATGTTACACTCCACACGAATTCATTATGATCAACATTGGCAGCTATAATTTTCCCCATTGGCCAATCATTTCTGTCTGCTACTTTCTTTCAATAGAACCACATCTCCAACCTGAAAGTTCCTTCTGTGTTCTGTCCATTTTTGCATTGGTTGCAACAACATCAGATACTCCTTTCTCCACCTCGATCAAAATTCATTCAAAAGGTGTTGTACTCTTCTCCATCTTCTTCGGCAATATAAGTCAGCCTTCTGAAATATACTTGGAGGTGGCATGATGACTTTAGATTTCATCGTCAGCAAATAACTTGGTGCAAGTGGTCTGACGCTGTGTGGAACACTCACTGCCTCAACTGAGAGAGGACGTGAATTCATTATCGCTTCGAATTCAGTTAGCAATGTTCTCAAAGATTCATCAAAGAACATGTCTATGATTCTTCAGTAGGGATCACAGGTGGCTCTAACAGAACGTATCTGACGCTCTCTGACTCATCCCAAGTGACTTGCTGCAGGGACATTCCTTTTCCATAAAATCCAATCTGTGTTCTGACTTTGGGCAACGCGACCAATCTTACTATGATCCATTTTCTCAAGCTCTTTCTGAAACTCATTGACTGTACCAACGAAATTAGTGCCATTGTCGATTTGATGGAGTAGATTTGATGCACACTGCCTCTTCTTGCCATATATCTGTGTAAAACTTGAATAAAAGAGTCAGTATCCAACGAATTAGTTGTTTCAATATGAATCGCTCGACTTCCAAAAAATGTAAACAAAACTCCATATCTTTTCAATTCCTTTCATCTTTTTTTGATGACAAATGGACCAAATAAATCAACTCCATAGTGTGTGAAAGGCGGTACTTCCTTTACTCGCTCTTCCGGAAGGTCTGCCATCTTCTGCTCACCTGACTTTCCTCGAAGAAAGCGGCACCTAGCACATTTTGAAATGAACTGTCGAACCTTAGAGTTCACATTGATTATCCTATATCCCTTTGACCGAATTTCATTCAGTGTCATTCCTCTTCCTGCATGCTGTGTTGTTCGATGACACCAGTCAATTACTAATTCAGTACTTTTCCCTTTCTTTGGCAGCAAGATGGGGTGCTTGCATTCTTCATCAAAGCAAGACTTCTTCAGTCTTCCACCTATTCCCTTTTCATCAAGGAAAGGATCCAATTTGGACAAAGAACTAGTCTTCTTGAGGTTTCTTCTTTTAACTTGTGAGATTTCGCCATTCGTTGGAATTTTCTTTAATTCTTTCAACACAATTTCAAATGCTGCCTCTCGTGCCATTTTGATGATATTATTATCTGCTGTCTGTACATCTTCTACAGCTATTGGTGTATCTTCGTTATTGGACTTTGTTAAGTCGACTCTTCTCTATTCCTTATCTTTCTTTTACAATCTGAAATGAATTTCAGCAGAAGTGCAACAACTCGCTTCATGCGTACCCAATCAGAATATTGATTCTCGAGTTCAATTAGGAGACTGTCATTCTTGGCCGCTGCAGTGCAATTTATTTTGACAATCTTCCTTAATTCTGGATCTTCTTCCTTTAGCAAAGGTATTGCCTTTTCTCTTTGCCATTCGTTCTCTGATTTTCACAAAAATTCTGGTCCTCTGAAGCAACGTGAATTCTTTGCTATGTTATTTGCACGAATGCCATGGGATGCATCATCAGCTGGATTTTGCTTCGTACAAACATACCTCCATTCTTCTATTTCCGAATGATCTCTGATTATTTGAACCAGGTTTGCGACAAATATCCTGAATCTCCTTATTTCATTTGTAATGTAGCCAAGTACAATCTGGCTATCTGTCCAAAATGTCTGTTTCAGATCTTCTATGTCAAGTTCTCTTCTCAGCATAGC